>JANAVB010015200.1:8377168-8531696 GCA_029216955.1 Iris pallida
CTTCTTTCCTCTTCTTCTACCCTCCTCCCACCACCCATGGCAAGTACAACTTGCTCCATGGAGAACATGGTGGATCTCCATTTTGTTTGTTCTATTCTCTTCCTCTCATAATTCTAAGCATCTTTAGCACTTAAAGTTTTTGGTTTTGATGGTTACATTTTGTAGATCTAAGTTTTAAAAAAAAAATTTCTTGGTTTTTATCTCTTAAAGTTTGTTATTTCCGAAATCTAATGGTTCCATGTTGTGGGAAATTTTATTCAACCCAACTTTGGCTTTTGAACCGCTTAATTTTGGCTTATTTTGAGAAAGTTATGGTATTCCTTGAGTTCATGGATTCCCTATGCACTTCGGTACGGATTTGAGAAAGATGAACAACCGCATGCACTTTCTATGCACTACCTGTGCTTCTGTGCACCACTCTACGCGCAGGCTTCCTACACACTACTTGTGCTTCTGTGTACTACTCTGTACGCAGGCTTTCTGCACACTACCTGTGCTTCTGTGCACTACTCTGCGCGCAGGCTTCTTGCATACTACCTGTGCTTCTGTGCACTACTATGCGCGCAGGCTTCCTGCACACTACCTGCGCTTCTGTGTACTACTCTCTGTGCAGGCTTCCTGCACACTACCTGTACTTCTATGCACTACTCTGTGCGCAGGCTTCCTGTACACTTTCCTGTACTTACCCATTTTTGCCTGTTTAAGCTGTTTTGTAGCTAGAACCTTGTAAAACTCATAATATAAAAGTTGTAGTTCTCTTTCTTGGCTTCAAGAATCTTTTTGTTTCATCTTAATTGGAGTTCATATACGACTGATAATTTTAATCTTAGTTCTTGATCTCCTTGGCATATTTTCTATACTTGGCCTAACTTGCAACGACCCAGCTCGATAACTTGTTATTATTGAACTTGAGCATGACAATACTTGAGTAGAACTTGACTTGAACATGATAACCTGAACCCGTCTTGATAATCTTGATAGTGGCCCGTCGAGGTGCACTTTTGACAAGTACTCCTGATAAGTGACAAGTAAACCTGACATGACATATAAAATCTTGATCGCTGTTGCGACAACCAATCCTGACTTGCTAAGTGTAATTCTTGTTTTGAAATCGTAGTTGATTTTTCTGATTGTGCCTGTATAAGCTACCTGTCTCGTCTTACATCATGTCTAGGACGTGGATTCCTGGTTACCACGGTCAGGGATTTATAATGAATCTGACTAGGTTAAATGACTAGATTGATTAAGTAGTTCATATAGAAAGATTTCCCAGTTGCAGGTGGTCCTGTTATCCCGTCCACACCTGTGGACTTATAGCCTGCCATCTTGTAGGGCACACTTCCAGCACACTGTCATGTGTTGTACTTCTTGAAATATAAGTACTAAAGTACACCAATAATCCTGATAACTTTTGTAATTTGATAACTCTTGTAACCTTGCCTGGATAACCTAAATAGTTTACAGGGATTGTGACTGCGAGAACACCTCAACTGCATCTTGTTAGTAACTAGGCCTGTGATAACCCTATTTAGCTAATAATAGCAAGCTATAGGACTTGATTGGCCATGCCTGCATGATTGTCTCATGATTAACATGGGAATTATATTCCACCTTTTGTTCGTTCTGATACAAGCTCGTATGTTCGTTTAACACTTGTCTTACATTTTCTATAATTATGTTCTTTTATCTGTTCTCCTATTCTTTATATGCTGGTTTTAGTTCATAAGTAGAGCCTCCCTTGTGGTACTTACTCTTTCTGGGGTCTGACCCAGCTGGTTTTGTATGGCCAGATTTTGGAGTGATACCCGAGGATCTAATTACTTTCCAGCCAGATGGTGACCACCAGGTGTAACCGTAGCAACGAGTGGGTTTCTTATTTTGCTCTCCTACTCTATTGTAATTTATTCTTTTGAGGCGTTTAGCCGTTGAGCATGTGTTAGCTCGTGTTGTAACTTTATTCTATCTGCCTAAGGGCTGTAACATGATTGACAAATCCTAGGGTTGATCATGTATGACTTAACTCTTGCTAGTCTTCGCATTTTGTATGACTAGCTTCACGATCATCTGAATATATAATGTTTGGGATGTCTTACCTTATATGTCTGATGATCTAACATCTTGTAATATTTATTTGCTTGCTTGAGATTGAGACACTAGGCTTGTTATTGACCATAACAGACTGTTAGCTTGTAGATAAACCCTCATGCATCTAGACAGCCGTGATCGTATTACAAGGTGGGTTACAATTTAATGTTTGTAGCTGGCTGTATCTGTCTTCCGCTCTCCAGTATTCTGGTTCTGGGGCGTGACACGGTTTAAGTGGTAGCCCATACAGGTCTTGTAGATCAAGATGTATAAGGGTTTTACTGAATAGATGTCTCAATCAATATTCTCCCTTGATCTCTACTCGTGTTACCTAATCCTCCTGAATCTTGACCTGATAAGGTGCTTCTATCCTTGATTTATCTTGGTTCTTTCTTATTGTTCCTCATGTCATTTTATTCAGTGGCATTGTTCTTGGTCCTACAGATCAGCCAAGTGGAGCACCTCCAGTGAACCAGCAACAGCCTGGAGACCAAATTCAGCACTCAGGGGTAGCATCCCGAGTCATGCCTTCCGGGGATTAAGAGCCACCAGTTCAGTCAGTGCAGCCTACAAAACCTGACAATAGAACCCTGATAGGATTCATTTGGGACTTACTTGTATTACAAGATTGTCGGGGCGATGCCCTGCAGCAAACAGTACAAGATGCTATGGGCTGAGTCAGTTATCCGGGGAATAATGCGGTTAACAACATCAAGCGCCTGAACCCTCCTTTCTTTGACGCCAGTGGAGATGCTATTGCTGCTGATGCGTGGCTTCAGGATATAGAGGTTATCCTGGAGCAGCTAGGATTCCAGAGGAAGAGAAGGTGGCAGTTGTGAAGTTGCAATTGTTGGACTTAGCCCGTAGTTGGTGGACGTTGCAAGCGATTGGTTTGGTAACGCCTGTCTTGTGGGCGGTATTTCACTACAACAGATATGGGATATGATAGCGTGCGCTGAACGCTATCGAATGCATATTATAGCATATTCTGCCCGCTATATATGCCCCCGCTATAATAACCCCATGTACAAGAACGCTATAACGTTATAGCGTTCACGAACGCTATTCATGGATTATAGCGTTCATCGACGATATAGAAAATGTATAGCGTTTTGAAACACTATATTGCTGTTATAGCAAATAGGAACGCTATAGAACTTTAATAGCTTTCATGAACTCTATTAATATTTTGTAGTGTTCATGAACGCTATAGACTAGTTATAGCAGTTACAAACGCTATATAGTTTACATAGCCTTTACGAACGATATAGTTTATTAATAACATTTGTTAACGCTATAAATATTTTATGGCATTCCTGAACGCTGTTTAGTTTTAATTGCGTTCCTGTATGTTATTGTTTGTTAATAGCGTTTCGATATATAGCTGCTTTATATAGCATTTCTTTCCTGCTATTATATGTGCAACAATAGCATGTCACGATGCTGTTACAGAATCAAAATTTTGTATTCAAAAATTTGCAGAATGCAGCACATTCACTATTGCAGACCACAGTTACACAAATTTATTAATTGCAGTAAAGTTACACAAATTCATTAATTGCAGCACATCAGAATAATATTGCAGCACATCAATAATAGCACATCAGAATAACTAAATTTATTAATTTCACTGTCTAATATATGTAGAACAATCAAGTAGTACCAAACATTCAAAATCCTTAATTTCTCCATGTAGAACAACGATGTAGTACCAAACATATGTCCAAAAATAAAATATTAACAGTGTAGTCAGCTACATATATCCCAAAATGTTGACTATCTAACATTTAGCTCCCTTCGAGCCTATCCACAACCAAAACTCCTCATAAAGCATCTTTTTCCTTCATCCAACCTACACAAAAATAGGGGGTAAATCATTAGTGTAAAGAAAAAACTAATGAAAGAATGAAAGTTTGTTTAATTGCAGTAAAGTTCAGTAAGTTGTAAAGTTTGTTCAGTTTAATTGCAGTAAAGTTCATTAGTGAATGTTTAATTGCAGTAAAGAAAATCATTAGTGAATGTTTAATTGCAGTAAAGTTCAGTAAGTTGTAAAGTTCAGAAAAAACTAATGAATCCTTATTTTTGTTCAGTTTTGTTCCAAAAATATTTTATACAAATGCATTATTGTTTATATTTTGCCAATTGGCATTTTTTGCAGGTTGATCCAAGTAATCAAGTAAAGAATGAAAGTTTGTTTTATGTGGTTTCTGTACCAGAAGTGTGCAGATGCCTAGAAAAATTGATCTTGATGCTATTTTCATGATGAAAAATTCATCTTGTTAAAACAGTGAGTAAAATAGTGAGTAAAACATAGGGATCCCCCTTGTCCAAGAGGATAACAGTGACGTGAGGATTCAGCGTCACGTGAGGATTCTGGAATTGTATTTCCATCAGGTAAAATATCATGCAATATTTCTAAAAGATGACTAAAACATTTATTAGAAATTCCATACATAGACTTGTATAAAATAACGGTCGCCGATAACCTAGTATACTTTTTGCAACTTGGGTATAATGGATTATTTGCATCCTTCAATAAGGTTGTAAATCCATCATCCCTTTCTTCTTTGATAGGTTCAGCATTGGGTTCATTTTGAACATATGCATCTTCAATTATATTAGTATCCTCTGTCTGTTCCAAATTTGAAATTCCTTCCCCATGCCAAATCCAAGTTGTATAAGACATATCCATCCCACGTCTTAGCAAACGAAGTAAAATCATATCTTCATTACCACGACACAAATTCTTACAATCAATGCAGGGACATAACATAAAGTCTGGATTCTTTGCATTTGACTTGGCAAAATCCATAAACTGACGGACATATTTCTTATACAATGTCGTATTCCTAAAAAATACAAAATAATTATAACATAAATAAGACATAAAGATGGATTTAATTAAGTGAACACATTAGTATAGTGAAAAGGATTTCAATACTTGTTAAGATGAACCCAATCTTTATTCATCATGTTGACACCCACAACTTGCTTATATCGAGCTTGATAACACCAAAAATAATTTGTACGTGGCCCTAAAGAGTTTTAAATTAAATAATTTAGACTTTGTACATGCATTAGTAAACAACAACAATTGTCACTTCCTGAAACAAACCAAAAATATAAATAAATTATATGCGGAAAAGGAATGACTTACAGAGCGATGACAAAATCGTGGCACTTTCTTCTTCTTCAACACTCACAAATTTAGGGTTCCTGAAACAAACCAATAACATCAAACACAGAAACAAATCGATCCAATAAAACTATAACATCCAAACTATAACATCAAACACAGAAACAAACCAATGACAGAATTTCTATCCAAAATCGAACCCTAATTTCCGACAAATAGATCCACGAAATCGAGGAGTCACATATACCCCAAATAATCCATCCAAAGCCCAAATAATCAATCCAAAGCCGATCCAACAAATCGATCCAATAAAACTATAACATCCCTCACGAAACCCAAAAAAATCCATCCAAAGCCGAACCCTAATTTTCGACAAATCGAGGAGGCACATATACACCGCCACTGATAGGTACTTTATTGACGGGGGAAAAAATTGAAAATAGCATTTTGCTATGGACAGTCGGTCGATTTTTAGGGTTTTCGTGAGGGGAGAGAGAGACAGAGAGAAGAAGATGAGGAAGAGGGATGATTTCGTGAGGGGAAGAGGGTTACCTGCGGAAGAGCGTTGCCGAAAGAGGGTTTGGCGACAGAGAGAAGAAGATGAGGAGGAGAGAGGAGTTTTCGTGAGAGAGAGTTATGAGGAGGAGAGAGGGTTTTCGTTAGAGGAGTTGAAGGGTTTCTAGTTACGCGCCCAGATTATAGGAGTTGAAGGAGTTTTCCAGTTAGGCGCCCAGCTTATGAGCTGGAGAATACAATAATGTTTTTTCAAACATAAAATATAGCATTTTGCTATGGATGGTTCCGATTTAATTGCGAAACATCTAACGGACGGGATCGCCCGCTATGGAGAACGCTATAATTTTATGTAGCAAAACTGAATCGCTCCTATAGCAGTCACAACATACTATAACTTATTTATTAAATATAAAATATATTTTATAAAACTGTGTTGCTTCTCCCATATGATTAGAACAGCAGATAGTTCAATTGTGATACTTCTGACTAATCGAACTGGAAACCGCTCTTTGACGTATGTAGGGGTACTGAGACTTCTGTTTATTCGCGGTTTCAACCGAAACAAAATAGTCAACACCAAATAAACCGAAATTCAAAAACTACAAAACCGAAACCGAACCAAAATTAACCAAAACTAAAACCGAACCGAACCAAATAAACTATTTGGTTATTTGATCGATTTATTCGGTTAAAACGAATAAATAGAAATCATATTTTAATTATATTAAAGAAATTATAAGTTTGTACACTTTTTTGTTATATGTCAAAAATATATCAAAAGTAGGACTTCAAATATATATATATATATATATATATATATATATATATATATATATATATATATATATATATTGAAGTCCTACTTTTGATATATATATATATATATATATATATATATATATATATATATATATATATATATATATATATATATATATATATATATATATATATCAAAAGTAGGACTTCAATATATATATATATATATATATATATATATATATATATATATATATATATATATATATATATATATATATATATATATATATAATTGTTGCTTTCAAATATATACATTTTTAGTCACTATAAATATACATAGAATTAGGATTTTTATAAATTAATAAATCTTATTGGGGTTTTCGGTTTTAAACTGAAACCGAATAAATTTTTTTTAGTATTTTCGAAACCGCGAAATTCCACCAATTTTTTTTCAAATGAACCGAATCTCTTATTCGGTTAGGTTCGATTCGGATTTCGGTCCAAAACCGAATAATGCTCACCCTTACACATACGGGCACAGCAATGGTCAGAAAAAACTATACCTTTAACAGCACTGCATAATGAACGCTATTGATAATGACACTTCTAATAGCGGGGAGGCATAAACACTATAGATAAACTGCAATTGTATGAACTTTTAATAGCATTTCCTATGAACGCTATGGATGACGATATTATAATAGCACGGAGGCTCAAACGCTATAGATAAACTGCTATTGTATTACCTTTTAATAGCACTGACTAATGAACGCTATTGATGATGACATTCTATAGCAGGGAGGCTGGAACGCTATAGGTAAACTGCTATTGTATGCCCTATTTGTTGTAGTGTTTAGTGATAAATTCCAAACGAAGTATTTTGATGTAGTAGCTCGCTATAATTTACAGACTAGGTTTAGCAATCTCAAGCAGATGGAAGGACGGCCGATGGATATACGGCCGAGTTTTCTAGGCTTAGTCGATTTTCTCCCACCTTGGTAGCAACCGAATTGGATCGAGCGCAGCGATTCCAGCAGGGACTTCATCTAGAGATTATTCTAAAAGTGGAGCAGTTTGAGCACCATACCTTTGATGCTATTTTGTGAGCAGCTAGGAGGCGTGAATACCTCCCAGAGGATAGTAGTTTGAACTGGAGGATGGAAGAGGCCTCATGGACAGTTATCTCAGTCATCAGCCCTAGCCCCGGCAGCTAGGGCCTTAACAATTGGAGCTCCTAGGAGGGCGACCAAAGTTTCGTCGGTTCAACACTCGACTTCAACGTACCCTAAATAATAGAAGCAGAAGCAATCTTTCGCAATGGGCTGCTCTCATTGTGGGAAGCCTGGGCACATGGTATTAGAATATCGTAGAGCACAGGGATTGTGCTTGGCTTGTGGGGCACTAGACCATATGATAGGGTCCTACCCTCATAGAGCCAGTTCATCTTTGTCAACCCTAACCAGTCCATCAGTTAGGGTACCAGCATCAGTACAGCAGCAGCTGTACCAACCTCCGAGGCCATTGCCTCCTCAGGCACAAGCATTCCAGCAGCAGAGGCCGTAATAGTATGCTCAGTCCCAAGCGCAAGTTCAGAACAGACAGAGTGGTCACTAATAGAGGGGACCAGCACCAAGAGGACAAGGTCAAGTTATGGCTTTGTCAGTAGCAAAAGAATTGGCATCAGGTGAGGTAGTGGCAGGTACCATTCTTATCAACTCTTTTTCAGCATCGATATTATTTGATTCGGTTGCATCATATTCATTTATGTCTGCACGATTCGTAATACAGATAGGACTGGAGCCTGAGACATTATCAGTAAAGCTTAATATATTTACTGGTAGCGGTCTTGTGAGAGTAGATAGAGTCTTTTTCTCGTGTCGAATCATAGTTAGCGGTAGAGAGTTTTTCGCTAGGTTGATAGAATTTTCGATGGCCGACTATGATGTGGTCCTAGGAATGGATTGATTGAAGGATCAATATGCAAGCATAAACTGCCATATTGGCAGGATTATTTTTGGTATTCTCGGCGAAGAAGAGTTTTTATTTTCCAGAGGCGAAGTAGAACCTTCTTCCCCAATCTTGTGAGGACCCTGATTTTGAGAATTACTTTTTTATTTTATTTTATAGTATTTCTAATTATTAGGTTATATTGTATATTTAATTAGGATTTTATATGTACTTTTGTGTCTTTGATTGTTGGAGCACACGACATGCCCATCTCTCGAAACGTCCTTTATGAGTTTTGTAGTAGATAGGATGACCTTCAATTTGATATATCATGTCCCATCCAAATTTGTCCCCTTGCATCCTTTTGACTTCGCGCAACTTCGAGTCAAATTTAGGCAATTAGATTATTTACCATAATTTCATACCTAACTTCCCATGTGAGTTCGGAACTCGATATAGATCAAAACCATTTGATCCAATATATGGTTTTGACCCATTTTGAGTCTACGACATACATGCTAAGAGTGTGCCACTCAATCGAGTCTCCATGTGCTATTTAATTGCGAATGGCATAAGAGACTTATTGGTTGACTCTTAGAGTTCGATTGGATTAGAATATATACTTGGACCCTAACCTAGCCAACCCAACCTGGTAGGAAGCCATGTTAGGTTGCAATGTGGTATAATTATTATGGATTTATTTTGGGATGTTATACAGTCAATTAGATTTAAATAAAATTTTGTGTATTTGATTATATTTATAATAGTCTAATATTATATATATGGCCTTAGTTATGGTTAAGTTTGAGATACATATCGACTAGGAATTTTAGCACGGATAGTGTAGTCGTGTACTTTGACTAGTCTATTACCCATGGTAGGATAGGCCGAGCCATAGGTGTGTTCTAACTAGGAAAACCAGGCCAAATTGCGACTTAACCTCTACCGATGATTTATTTATTTAATTATTAGATTATTGACCTTCTAGGAGACCCGGTTGTACCAATTTAGTCCCGACTTGACCCGAACCAAATCCCAATCTAAATAGACATGTAGTACTCTCAAATACCTTCATGTTGATATATATATTTTGTATATATATTTGATTAATATTAATATATTTTTAATTTTAGAAAGTTTCTATTTATAGGAAGTGTCTACGTGTAATCATAGTGTAATCCTTGTTGGCATTAGTTTATATTTGACCCAAAGTCCAACCCAAACCTATGTAGGCATGTTGGGCATTAATATATATTAATAACCATATATATTTAATATTTATTCAGATTTAGATTGCATTTATATTTAGAAATCTAACTAGTTCCATATTAGGAAACCCTCCATGCAAATCTTCTTTTTATTTTAATTAAATCTAAATATAATATTTAAAACATATATGCTTCTTATCTAATAGCAGCACATAGATTTTAAATTAAGCCTCCTTCAATAATGACCATTGATTATAATATTTAAACAAATTATATTCCAAATTTAGCCTTATTGATAATCCTACTACTATCCAAATTATCTTATTCTAACATGTCCAATCTAATCATACTTAAATTAAATAATACATATCTATCTTAATTATATATATATGAATATATGAGTATCTCATAATTTTTATATTAAAAATCATGCACACCTTCTCTTTTTTGTCAAAAAATATTCTCCTAATTCGTTAGAAAAGTCAGCCACGTTTTTTATCCGACAAAGCAACTTAGAAGGGCCATATCTCCTCGCCCGGGACTCGAAACGCGTCCCAGTTTTTTTTGTTGGAAGCGTATCGAGGTAAGATTTTCAAAAACTTATTTTAATAGACAAAATTCGTCCTGTAGATTTCTGTAAATTTTTTTGAGTATTAGATTCCCAAAAACAAACATGTTTCGATATTTTCGTGATTCCTGGAGATTCTGGAAACGAAAATGCGATCCATTTAGTTTTATTGAAAGCTGATACGAAGATCTATACCATCTCCTAACTTGTAGCACCCAGTTTTCCAAATAAGGGTAATTTTGAAATTTTGTGTTTATAATTATTTTAATAATGATATTTAATTCATGATATGATTTTGGTGATTTTAAATTATTTTAAAATTATTTAAATCAATGACTTGTGGTTTTGACGTTTTGCTAGTAAAACCCTAGAGACTGTTTGACCTAGAGCCTAACCATGTGATTATGATATTTTAATGTCATTTCTGGCCTAAGGATATTTTGTATTTGACCTCTTTGAATTATTTTGATATTTATTTTATTATTTATGATATTGTTTTGGGGTTATTTGAGTCGGATTCGAATTTCATCTCAATCCGACTTGTAACGGGGACCCGGGGTAACTTAGACTCTAGTTGGACCCATGCATTAGTTAGCCATGGCCCACATTTTAATTAGTCATGTTAGAAAGATTAGTCATAATCCTAATTATTAGGTTAACCATTTAGAGTTTTTTTATTTGACCCTTTTACCCCCAAATCCTAACCAAAATTATTTTAAACACTTGTAACTAAAGGAGGGGCAAACTTGTAATATTCAATGAAGGGGGGATATAACCATTGTGGCCGGCCCTAATAGGACTCCCATCTCATTTCCTTTCTTTGAGAAGTCTTCTTCCCCAAGTGCTCTCAAGCTCTCCTAAGGAAGAAGCCTTTCTCCTTGGATTTTCTCTCCTTTAGGTAATATTTCCTTCTCTTTTATTTCTCCATTTTGCATTTCGGAAAATTTTAACCATAGAAATGACCTCCATTGTTGTGTCCCTATTTTTGTGTCCTCTTGTGTCCATTATGTGTCCTTTAGGGATTTCTATTGTATTATTGTTGGGTCATGTGTCCATGGAGAAAACCCCCAAACTTGGACACACTTTATATTTAAAATATTGATTAAATGAATTAATTCATATTAAATCTCAGATTTGAATATGTAGAGATGTGTTCTTGAGTACTTTACATTTCATTCATGTATCTCTTATAGATGTGTTCATGTTACATATATATATATATATATATTGTAATGAGAGTGTATCTATATTTATATATGTAATAAATGGTTCATGATGATTATATAATCAAGTTTGTGAGTGTGGTTCCTCATATTATTATTATCATTATTGTTGTGGATAATTAGGATATATATTGTGTATTCTTTTGGCTCAAACTATCTAAATCCGTCATGATTTTTATCCACGTTTTTAATTTCAGCCCTAACTTAGAAATGTCATAACTTCTAGCTCAAAGCTCGGTTTAATCTCCCATTTTTTTAACAGAAGCGTATTGAAGTTAGATTTCCAAAAAGATGTATTAATAGGCCTAATTCTTTCTGTAACTTTCTGGAGAATTATTTGAGTGTCAGCTGTACGAAAGACAAACGCGTTCTCGGTGTTTTTGCGATTCCGGGAGTTTTCGGAAACGAAAACGCGATCCGTTTGAAGTTTCAGAAAGCTAACACATAGATATATAACATAATTTAATCCTAGATTTTAATTCATGCTGAGATGGTATAGTATTGATTATTAGTAGGAGTTACTATTCGGCATATGCATTTTGTGCACCCTTGTGTGTAATATAATGTTCTATTTGATTTTAACCCATGTTAATGTATATACATTATGTAATTAAATAGAGAATGAAAGCATGAGTAAATAGTTAAATAAATAATGTAGGAGGTGTAAGTATCCTATCTAATGTAAGCATGTATAAGTATGGCTTGTAATGAATATGTAGGTTCCATAGTATGTAATGTATGGTGCATATAGTAGTACAAGAGAATAAATGAATGATGAATGAATGCAAGCATGAATGTAATATAATAATAGATGTAATGTATGCAATATACAAGTTAATAAGATGTAATATTCTATGTTAACACAAATCCTATATTACCTCATGTACCCCTTACACTATGTTGACACTATCATACTTGACACTTTGTTCACTTACACTTTGACACTCTTTGATATGTATACACTATATATGCCCATTTAACCCTCACTTGCCCCTTTGCCTTGTTCACATACACACACATAGCCTCTTAAATAAGTATTTATGAATATAGTTAACTTAGCTATGTATGTATATTATATATATGTTAGCATATTGTATTATAATATATAAGTTTATACAGCCATTTGTAATACCATGATTATAGACCTAATGTTGAATACCAATATATGCATGTGTATATATGTGTAGACATGTATAGCTTAAAGTAATAGATTACCTAGTGTATATCTAATGTGAATTCTTGCCTATTTGAGTATTGAATAATTGCATGCTATATAGAGTTGGGTGTATGTTGGCTTGTATAGCCTTGTATTGATGTGTGCTTGCTAGGATAGTCTTGGTTAGGCCTAGTAAGACTTGCTGGATTAGGACATGACCTAGTTTGACCTAGTTTGACTAGTGCAGTTGACCAGAGTTGACCAAGGATTGACTTTAGCCTAGTTTGACCTAGATTCATGTAGAATGCATTGTATTGCTTTATATTACCCTTCTGGACATGTTGTGACTCGTGCTGTTCTGATTAGGAGCCAGACACCTCTCCTCGGACAGTATATTTACTTTAGACATTCAGACACTAGGCGAGTACATTCTCTGATCATTTCATATCTTGTTTAGGATTATATTTTCTGCTTTAGATTACTTTACATGATGCTGACCCGTTGGAAACATGGATTAGTACTATATGGATCTTATTGTGCGATGTTATCCCCTTAGCGGATACATCGGGTATTTGTGTTCGTGTACTTTATCGTGAGCATCGTGTACTCCTTGTATTCGTGACATTCGTGTACAAATCGTGTAAAATCGTGTATATTCATGTATTCACATGATCTCGTGTGTGACTATACTTCGTGTGCAATAACATATCATATCTAGATCCTTGTGTATTGATTGGGGCGGGGGAGTAGAAGTGGTTATGTAATCAATCCAGTAGATTACTCGTGTACAACCTCTGTAGATTACTCGTGTACAATATCGTGTCGTTTACATAACCATCTTGTGCTCTGAATCACTAGTCACTGATAGTTCTCTATATAGTGTAGCTATTTACTTACAGTCTCTCTCTTTTTCATCATGTTATTTCTTCAGATCTTGTATCTTACTCTCTAGCATGTTTATATTTCCTAACATGTTATGATATTGTTGAGATGTACTGTACTCGCTCCTGTCCTGACTGGACCCGTTGATAAATTTTACAGATAGCTTGGAGATTGCCTGCTAGCCTAGAGGAGACACATTAGAGGTTGTTTAGTTAGCTATTTTCAATTGTCTGGAGTTGTATTTACTTTATGGATTACTGTATCTGAGTTTGGAGATTTGAGATGTATTTTTGGATTTGTGTATCTTAGACACTTAGATTTCTCTCTGTTGTACCTCTTTTGGATTTTATGTTTTATCTATCCTTATCATGCTCTACCTTAGATGTGATTGAGTCTGTATCTGCTATATCACCCCCATTCGGGGAGTATAAACTGTTTAGCCTTATACTGTTAGATGCATGAGACCTAGGACAACGTTCTACCGTCGACACTGCAGCGTAGGCTGGACGTACCCACTTTTCGTGCCCTAACTCTAGGGTGCGGGTCGTGACACGTTTTTAGTGGTAGCCCATGCAGGTCGAGATTCGCATTAGTGCGATTTCTTAGTAGCGCAACGACTTAGTTGTACTACTACGAGTCTGCTATAGGATATATAAATTAAGATGTTAGGATGAGAGGATACTCAATCACTGTTAGGATTTCTTAAGAGATTCCTGGGATGACCCTTGAGAATCTCATTTTGAATTTCGATTTAAACTCCTTTTCCTTGTTTTGATTCACCTTTTTTCTTTGATTTGAATTTGATTTTGTGGATCATTGTAGAACTTTGAATCCTGGTATTAGTTGATGATTTTGATAAAATTTTGTAGTTGTTGATTTAATTTTGTATTTAGATTAATATTTTCAAATCCAAGGTACTCAATCACACTTAGGATTCTTTGAGAGATTTCTGGGACGACCCCTGAGAAACTCATTTTGAACTTCAATTGGAATTCTTTTTCCTCTTGTTTGGATTCACCCTCATTCCTTGCTATTGAATTTAAGCTTGATGGGTTCCTCTCGTTTGAACCGATGAGAAGGAATATATCTTCATTATTCTTTCTCGCCATTATTCTCTAGCATTCTTATTTACCTCTTATCTTAAACTCTGTCTCATTATATTAATTATCCATATCTTGTCATCCCTACCAGATGTACTTCAAAACCCTTGAATCTTCGTATCTTTTACATGGGGAAGGCTAAGGAAGTGACGTAAATCATGTAGCTCAGAGAAGACGTAACTGGTTATTATATGATGATCTAAAGAAAATCAAATGTAGAGTGTTCCATATGGAAACTTGAGATAGAAATGTGGTAAAGGTCTCGAATAGAATAAAGAGATGTATACTGCCAATCTAGAAACAATCACATTTAGAGAAAATTTTGGGGTTATGAGATAGTTTATAGGTGTATTCAAAACTGATAAGGATATTCAAGGTCAACCTAGATTGGAGAACCACGAAATTCTGGTTATTGATTCTTGGGAGGCTTTACCCTAAGGCTATGTAGAAGGTTAGTAATGGAAAAGAGAAGTTAATTGTGTTTAATAAGGATATTAAACATGATGTTGCGAGGAAATGACTAGGGATAGAGAGAGCACAAAGTTATGGAAGTTTACAGATTGTTGTGAAATATTTTTAGGAGAATAATATTCAAGGGTGTATGTCGAAGAAAATACGAAAGTTGATTTTATGATGGAAGATAAGTTTTGTAAGGCCTAGAGATTTAAATTAAATAATACGAGGAGAACAATTTGAACAAGTTCAAGGAATTCGTAAACGGAATTTAGAGGTTTTGGGTCAAATTTAAGACAAGGTGAAAGAACTTGGAAATTTAAATAAATGGTTAATGTTGATTCCTAAATGTGAGGGCTGTGCTTCACGAGTGGTGTTTGGAAATTGGAAATTACCTACGGTAGTCATGGTAAGGGTTTAAGTAAAGGTTAAATTTTTATATGGAGACTGGTGAGGTAAAGATATGATTGGCAAGTTATGACCAGATGAACTTAAGAGTATCAGAAGCAGATGACTAACTCGATCTTCATTATTTTTGTGCATTAATTACCACCTCTTGAACTCCCACTTTCTAATTGAGATCCTTTGACGTTCCTTATCGTGACTTTGATATTCGGAATGTAATACTAGCTGTTACCCTCCAACAAATCTTATATGCAAGACCTAGACGAGCTCACCTTCGTGTAGGTATATCATGTCCCACTAAAACCCATCTTCTTGTACTCTATTTTCTTGATAGGATTTTCTGGTCAACTGGCTAAACTATAACCTCTACCATTATACTAAATTTCTTCTTATTTCAATTAGAAATCCAGCCTTGACTCAATTCTTTCGACCCGACATGTGATGGTGTTCTGCTTGTTTCCTTAGATGCTTAACCTTGTACCTTATCTGATTACTTGACCCGTTTGGTTAAGAACCTTGGACTATGTAATTCCTTTCATCATTACCACCCTTATGTCTTGTGCTGCTAAATTAGCCTTAGTTTTGCAAGCTTATCTATTTTCGAGCTTGGTCATGACATATTTTATTGGGTGGCCACCCACTAACATATTGTCTAATCAGAACCGGTACATGATGGTCTGATCTACCTATTGCACTTTGGTTCGCTTTTTTCATGTATCAATCTACGAGAATGGAGACATAGTTAAACTTGACCCTAGAGTCTCATTCGCGACAGCCTTGACAATTCTCCTTGAAATCTTTTCATCGCCTATGAACCTCGTATTCGTACTCAGTCGAATTAAATTTAATCATGACCTGAATCTCCATCATTGGATGCTCGTGCTCATACTTTGATTTCATTGATTTTCCTTCTTGCCCAAATCTCGTTTTATCCCGAAATTGATCAACTTAGATCGTGTCAAAACAAAAATCTATTTATGATTTGTTGTGCCTAAATTTTCAATGTTTATGGAATAGTAACCTTTTAATAATTTCTTAGTTGCTTGTTAATGACCAATTTTTATATAGGATGGTAGACAGCCCTACAACCTTGATGATTGTTGTTCCCTTACCTTCACAATTAGGACACCCTAGATTGTTTGTGTGTTGATACCATAGTACTGTTTTGACCTAGAATGATTAGTGTACTTAGGTGAGACTTCCAACTGCTACGGTATGCCCTGACCTTGTATACTATTCCTTCAAATTGCATGATTTAGATAAATTTTTTTAGACCTTGATTGTTGGAAAATAGGGACGTCACCCCATTAGTATCAGTTGTTAGTCCTTGATGTGGGGATGTGTGTCTATAAACATGTAGCTTATGAGATTTATGAGAGATTATAGTATCAGCCTTGATAGGATGTACTAGTCTTTTGGTGAGTATAAATGTGTTATGAGAGAGATAGGGACCTATATGTCTTAGTAATACATCGTCCTATGGTAATAGAATGTATTAATAGATGGTTAATAGGAAGATAATAGTTTGAGCATACCTATAGCCTATGATCAGTTCCTTTCCATCCTTAGTTAAGACCACTTTAAAATAGGTCCAGTCCCTTGGATATAGGTTCCAGTCCATATTTTATTGAAGTTCCATTACCGCCATACAGCAGAGCAGTGTTGGAGGTATTCCTAGATTGACACTATCTAGATGTCCGTTTATTATTCCAGTGTTAGGAAGTGTTACCTTAGATATTGGGTAGGTTAGAGGCTCTAGAAGGAGTACTATCGATCTTAAATTTCGAGGACGAAAATTTTCTAAGGTGGGTAGAGTTGTAGCACCCAATTTTCCAAATGAGGGTAATTTTGAAATTTCGTATTTATAATTATTTAATAATGATATTTAATTCATGATATAATTTTGGTGATTTTAAATCATTTTAAAATTATTTAAATCAATGACTTGTGGTTTTGACGTTTTGCTAGTGAAACCCTAGAGACTGTTTGACCTAGAGCCTAACCATGTGATTATGATATTTTAATATCATTTCTGGCCTAAGGATATTTTGCATTTGACCTCTTTGAATTATTTTGATATTTATTTTATTATTTATGATATTGTTTTGGGGTTATTTGAGTCGGGTTCGAATTTTATCTCAATCCGACTTGTAACGGGGACCCGGGGTAACTTAGACTCTAGTTGGACCCATGCATTAGTTAGCCATGGCCCACATTTTAATTAGTCATGTTAGAAAGATTAGTCATAATCCTAATTATTAGGTTAACCATTTAGAGTTTTTTTTATTTGACCCTTTTACCCCCAAACCCTAACCAAAATTATTTTAAACACTTGTAACTAAGGGAGGGGCAAACTTGTAATATTCAATGAAGGGGGGATATAACCATTGTGGCCGGCCCTAATAGGACTCCCATCTCATTTCCTTTCTTTGAGAAGTCTTCTTCCCCAAGTGCTCTCAAGCTCTCCCAAGGAAGAAGCCTTTCTCCTTGGATTTTCTCTCCTTTAGGTATATTTCCTTCTCTTTTATTTTTCCATTTTGCATTTAGGAAAGTTTTAACCATAGGAATGACCCCCATTGTTGTGTCCCTATTTTTGTGTCCTCTTGTGTCCATTATGTGTCCTTTAGGGATTTCTATTGTATTATTGTTGTGTCTTGTGTCCATGGAGAAAACTCCCAAACTTGGACACACTTTATATTTAAAATATTGATTAAATAAATTAATTCATATTAAATCTCAGATTTGAATATGTAGAGATGTGTTCTTGAGTACTTTACATTTCATTCATGTATCTCTTATAGATGTGTTCATGTTACATATATATATATATATTGTAATGAGAGTGTATCTATATTTATATATTTAATAAATGGTTCATGATGATTATATAATCAAGTTTGTGAGTGTGGTTCCTCATATTATTATTGTCATTATTGTTGTGGATAATTAGGATATATATTGTGTATTCTTTTGGCTCAAACTATCTAAATCCGTCATAATTTTTATCCACGTTTTAAATTTCAGCCCTAACTTAGAAATGTCATAACTTCTAGCTCAAAGCTCGGTTTAATCTTCCATTTTTTTAAAAAGAAGTATATTGAAGTTAGCTTTCCAAAAACATGTATTGATAGGCCTAATTCTTTCTGTAACTTTCTGGAGAATTATTTGAGTGTCAGCTGTACGAAAGACAAACGCGTTCTCGGTGTTTTCGCGATTCCGGGAGTTTCCAAAAACGAAAACGCGATCCGTTTGAAGTTTCGGAAATCTAACACATAGATCTATAACATACTTTAATCCTAGATTTTAATTCATGCTGAGATGGTACAGTATTGATTATTAGTAGGAGTTACTATTCGGCATATGCATTTTGTGCACCCTTGTGTGTAATATAATGTTTTATTTGATTTTAACCCAAGTTAATGTATATACATTATGTAATTAAATAGAGAATGCAAGCATGAGTAAATGGTTAAATAAATAATGTAGGAGGTGTAAGTATCCTATCTAATGTAAGCATGTATAAGTATGGCTTGTAATGAATATGTAGGTTCCATAGTATGTAATGTATGGTGCATATAGTAGTGCAAGAGAATAAATGAATGTTGAATGAATGCAAGCATGAATGTAATGTAATAATAGATGTAATGTATGCAATATACAAGTTAATGAGATGTAATGTTCTATGTTAACACAAATCCTATATTACCTCATGTACCCCTTACACTATGTTGACACTATCACACTTGACACTTTGTTCACTTACACTTTGACACTCTTTGATATGTATACACTATGTATGCCCATTTAACCCTCATTTGCCCCTTTGCCCCTTTGCCTTGTTCACATACACACATATAGCCTCTTAAATAAGTATTTATGAATATAGTTAACTTAGCTATGTATGTATATTATATATATGTTAGCATATTGTATTGTAATATATAAGTTTATACAGCCATTTGAAATGCCATAATTATAGACCTAATGTTGAATACCAATATATGCATGTGTATATATGTGTAGACATGTATAGCTTAAAGTAATAGATTACCTAGTGTATATCTAATGTGAATTCTTGCCTATTTGAGTATTGACTAATTGCATGCTATATAGAGTTGGGTGTATATTGGCTTGTATAGCCTTGTATTGATGTGTGCTTGCTAGGATAGTCTTGGTTAGGCCTAGTAAGACTTGCTGGGTTAGGACATGACCTAGTTTGACCTAGTTTGACTAGTGCAGTTGACCAGAGTTGACCAAGGGTTGACTTTGGCCTAGTTTGACCTAGATTCATGTAGAATGCATTGTATTGCTTTGTATTACCCTTCTGGACATGTTGTGACTCGTGCTGTTCTGATTAGGAGCCAGACACCTCTCCTCGGACAGTATATTTACTTTGGACATTCAGACACCAGGCGAGTACATTCTCTGATCATTTCATATCTTGTTTAGGATTATATTTCCTGCTTTAGATTACTTTACATGATGCTGACACGTTAGAAACACGGATTAGTACTATATGGATCTTGTTGTGCGATGTTATCCCCTTAGCGGATACATCGGGTATTCGTGTTCGTGTACTTTATCGTGAGCATCGTGTACTCCTTGTATTCGTGACATTCGTGTATAAATCGTGTAAAATTGTGTATATTCATGTATTCACATAATCTCGTGTGCGATTATACTTCGTGTGCAATAACATATCATATCTAGATCCTTGTGTATTGATTGGGGCGGGGGAGTAGAAGTGGTTATGTAATCAATCCAGTAGATTACTCGTGTACAACCTCTGTAGATTACTCGTGTACAACATCGTGCCGTTTACATAACCATCTTGTGCTCTGAATCACTAGTCACTGATAGTTCTCTATATAGTGTAGCTATTTACTTACAGTCTCTCTCTTTTTCATCATGTTATTTCTTCAGATCCTGTATCTTACTCTCTAGCATGTTTATATTTCCTAACATGTTATGATATTGTTGAGATGTACTGTACTCGCTCATGTCCTGACTGGACCCGTTAATAAATTTTACAGATAGCTTGGAGATTGCCTGCTAGCCTAGAGGAGACACATTAGAGGTTGTTTAGTTAGCTATTTTCAATTGTCAGGAGTTGTATTTACTTTATGGATTACTGTA
Organism: Iris pallida; assembly: GCA_029216955.1. Classification (NCBI taxonomy): domain Eukaryota; kingdom Viridiplantae; phylum Streptophyta; class Magnoliopsida; order Asparagales; family Iridaceae; genus Iris; species Iris pallida. The sequence continues at coordinate 8,397,746 of JANAVB010015200.1, forward strand.
TCTGAGTTTGGAGATTTGAGATGTATTTATGGATTTGTGTATCTTAGACACTTAGATTTCTCTCTGTTGTACCTCTTTTGGATTTTATGTTTTATCTATCCTTATCATGCTCTACCTTAGATGTGATTGAGTCTGTATCTGCTATGTCACCCCCAGTCGGGGAGTATAAACTGTTTAGCCTTATACTGTTAGATGCATGAGACGTAGGACAGCGTTCTACCGCCGACACTGCAGCGTAGGCTGGACGTACCCACCTCTCGTGCCCTAACTCTAGGGTGCGGGTCATGACATAACTAAATAAATCTAATAGGTACAATATTGATTATAATTAGACAATAGACTATTTTCAGCATCCGGAGACGTTTGTTTGGATCTTAGTTCCTCGGCAGCCGTTGTTCCACCTACTTTTCTGTCTGATCTACGTCACAACAGTGCTCACGACCCAGGCAAGTACACCTTGCCAAACTTTACAGTACTTACATGCTTTTTTATTTCTTTTCTTTCTTGCTTGGTTACATATTCATCTTGTTTCATGTTTTGGTTACTTTCTAGTTTCACGTGCACGTAGTTTTTTACTTTTTTTTCTATACTACTTATTCTATCTTTCCTATCTTGTTCATGTCTAGTGTTATTATTGATATGCCTGTGCCATATTTTTCCTGACCTGATTGACCTGTACTTGACTTGGACATGACTAGATAGGCTTGACTTTCTAGTACCTTAGGAGAGAATGTTTTATTAGCCGTGGCTATCCTCTATTGTTAGTGCCTCTCCGGGCTACGATAGAGAACCTATTATAGGACTGTTAGTGCCTCCCCGGCCTACGGTTTTAGCCACGATTAATATTATATTCTTATGATATGTCACCATCTGTAGAGTTCCCTTACGTGTCATCTTTTTCTCTACTTGTTATTCCTATTTTTCTTGCATGTTATTTACTGTACTGTAGGCATGTATATTATGTGTCTTGCTTGTCCTCTGAGGACCTGGTGATCTCTCCAGGTTATAGCCAAGATGGTAAATTCGATGGATGGTTATGTTTTGCGTCTGCAGGATTCAGGTTTCGTTGGTGCATGATTTTATTTTATTATTCTCTCGTGCTGCATATTCTTATCTTGATATATTCTGCTTATTAGCCTAGTTTATTAGACTCGTGTTTCCTTTCGAGTCTATTCGAACATGTATGCTAGTGGGCTGCAGACCACGAACCATATTGTTCATTCTTGATATTTCATTATTTATTGTGAATTGAGATTAGTTAGTTGAGATTTATTACATTTTACAGCTTATGTATCCATACGAGGCCTATGTACTTCCTATGAATACAGCTGGCATGTCTACGTTCCTAGTTCTACATATTTTAGGATTGGGGCGTTACATATTTTTGTGGTGGTCCATGCAGGTTAAGCTAGCCGTTTCGGTTACGTTACTGTACCGAGCGGGCCTGCGACCTGATTAAAATCTCAGGAATCTCAATCCATAACTGCCTTGACAATTTTTTTGGAGATTTCTCTACCGTCCTTGAACTTCGTATTTGCTCTCGATTACTCTTCCTTTGCTTTCTCGTATCATTGCTTCTCGTCCCTTCTTATTTCAGAGTGACGAATAATCGTGCTATATAGGATTTATCAGAAATTCTTAAGTTATAGTGTAAGTTAGTCTACTTATTGTATTGTGATTACTTGATAGATAATGGGGATTAGAGATGACATATGCCATAGGGCATCATGTGTTTGATGAGGTAGTTTAACCAAAGGTGGGTAGACGTCCTCAGTATAGAAATAAATATATGATCATGCTTGGTTATGCTCTTATGGTAGTCACTAGATCAAGAATAGAGTGATAGTTTTAGTATAGAGACTAACCCTCTAAAAGAAGAACCTAAGTATAGCCTAACCTAACCCATTACCATTATGCCATATCACTTGTAAATTTAGAATGAGACAGATTGGTAGGTATCACTTAGCTTGGTCAGGTGGAAAGAGACTTATATAGTTGTGGTAATAATATGGTTAGGAGGACAAGCCTTCAACATAATCGTTGTAAGACCGCCAAAACCAAGAAGAGCGAGTAAAGATAACCACCTATAGTTTTACGACATAGATATTGCAAAATCAAATTTGTTAGGATTGATTATTACTTGAGTTATTTGGAGAGACAGTAGTAACCTAGTGTATCTCTTAAACTATTCCTAGTTACACTAGCGCGGTTTTTCGTTACTAAGGGTCCTTATTTTGATTTCGAGGACGAAATTCTTTTAAGGTGGGTAGATTGTGAGGACCCTGATTTTTGGGAATTATTTTTTATTTTATTTTATAGTAATTCTAATTATTAGGTTATATTGTATATTTAATTAGGATTTTATATGTACTTTTGTGTCTTTGATTGTTGGAGCACACGACATGCCCATCTCTCGAAACGTCCTTTATGAGTTTTGTAGTAGACATGATGACCTTCAATTTGATATATCATGTCCCATCCGAGTTTGTTCCCTAGCATCCTTTTGACTTCGTGCAACTTCGAGTCAAATTTAGGCAATTAGATTATTTACCATAATTCCATACCTAGCTTCCCATGTGAGTTCGGAACTCGATATAGATCAAAACCATTTGACCCAATATATGGTTTTGACCCATTTTGAGTCTACGACATACATGCTAAGAGTGTGCCACTCAATCGAGTCTGCATGTGCTATTTAATTACGAATGGCACAAGAGACTTATTGGTTGACTCTTAGAGTTCGATTGGATTAGAAAATATACTTGGGCCACAACCTAGCCAACCCCACCTGGTAGGAAGCCATGTTAGGTTGCAATAACAGTATAATTATTATGGATTTATTTTGGGATGTTATACAGTCAATTAGATTTAAATACAATTTTGTGTATATGATTATATTTATAATAGTCTAATATTATATATATATGGCCTTAGTTATGGTTAAGTTTGAGATACATATCGACTAGGAATTTTAGCACGGATAGTGTAGTCGTGTACTTTGACTAGTCTATTACCTATGGTAGGGAAGACCGAGCCATAGGTGTGTTCTAACTAGAAAAACCAGGCCAAGTTGCGACTTAACCTCTACCGATGATTTATTTATTTAATTATTAGATTATTGACCTTCTAGGAGACCCGGTTATACCAATTTAGCCCCGACTTGACCCGAACCAAATCCTAATCTAAATAGACATGTAGTACTCTCAAATACCTTCATATTGATATATATTTTGTATATATATTTTATTAATATTAATATGTTTTTAATTTTGGAAAGTTTCTATTTATAGGAAGTGTCCACGTGTAATCCTAGTGTAATCTTTGTTGGCATTAGTTTATATTTGACCCAAAGTCCAACCTAAATCTATGTAGGCATGTTGAGCATTAATATATATTAATAACCATATATATTTAATATTTATTCAGATTTAGATTTCATTTATATTTAGAAATCTAACTAGTTCCATATTAGGAAACCCTTCATACAAATCTTCTTTGTATTTTAATTAAATCTAAATTTAATATTTAAAACATATATGCTTCTTATCTAATAGCAGCACATAGATTTTAAATTAAGTCTCCTTCAATAATGACCATTGATTATTATATTTAAACAAATTATATTCCAAATTTAGCCTTATTGATAATCCTACTACTATCCAAATTATCTTATTCTAACATGTCCAATCTAATCATACTTAAATTAAATAATACATATCTATCTTAATTATATATATATGAATATATGAGTATCTCGTAATTCTTATATTAAAAATCATGCACACCTTCTCTTTTTTGTCCAAAAATATTCTCCAAATTCGCTAGAAAAGTCAACCACGTTTTTTATCCGACAAAGCAACTTAGAAGGGCCATATTTCCTAGTTCGGGACTCGAAACGCGTCCCAATTTTTTTTTGTTTGAAGCGTATCGAGGTAAGATTTTCAAAACATATTTTAATAGACAAAATTCTTTCTTTATATTTTTGTAAAATTTTTTGAGTATTAGATTCCCGAAAAACAAACATGTTTCGATATTTTTGCGATTCCTGGAGATTCCGGAAATGAAAATGCGATCCGTTTAGTTTTTCGGAAATCTAATACGAAGATCTATATCATCTCCTAACTAAATAAATCTAATAGGTATAATATTGATTATAATTAGATAATAGACTATTTTCAGCATCCGGAGACATTTGTTTGGATCTTAGTTCCTCGGCAGCCGTTGTTCCACCTACTTTCCTGTCTGATCTTCGTCACCACAGTGCTCACGACCCAGGCAAGTACACCTTGCCAAACTTTATAGTACTTACATGCTTTTCTATTTCTATTCCTTCTTACTTGGTTACATATTCCTCTTGTTTCATGTTATGGTTACTTTCTAGTTTCACGTGCACGTAGATTTTCACTTTTCTTTCTATACTACTTGTTCTATCTTTCCTATCTTGTTCATGTCTAGTGATAGTATTGATATGTCTATGCCATATTTTTCCTGACCTGATTGACCTGTACTTGACTTGGACATGACTAGATAGGCTTGACTTCTTAGTACCTTAGGAGAGAATATTTTATTTGTCGTGGCTATCCTCTATTGTTAGTGCCTCCCCGGGCTACGAATATTATAGGACTGTTAGTGCCTCCCCGGCCTACGATTTTAGCCATGATTAATATTATATTCTCATGACATGTCACCATCTGTAGAGTTCCCTTACGTGTCATCTTTTTCTCTACTTGTTAATCCTTTTTTTTGCATGTTATTTACTGTACTGTAGGCATGTATATTATGTGTCTTGCTAGTCCTCTGAGGACCTGGTAATCTCTTCAGGTTATAGCCAAGATGGTAAATTCGATGGATGGTTATGTTTTACGTCTGCAGGATTCAGGTATCATTGGTGCATGATTTTATTTTATTATTCTCTCATGCTGCATATTCTTATCTTGATATATTCTGCTTATTAGCTTAGTTTATTAGACTCGTGTTTACTTTCGAGTCTATTCGGACATGTATGCTAGTTGGCTACAGACCACGAACCATATTATTCATTCTTGATATTTTATTATTTATTATGGATTGAGATTAGTTAGTTGAGATTTATTGTATTTTACAGCTTATGTATCCATACGAGGAATATGTACTTCGTATGAATACAGCTGGCATATCTACGTTCCTAGTCCTATGTATTTTGGGACTAGGGCGTTACAAATCGTACGGATGGCAGTAGCAGAAGCAGTTCAGTTTCCCAGAGTAGTAGAAGAATTTCCTAACAAATTTTCCGTAGAGCTTCTAGACCTGCCGCTAGAGAGAGAGAGAGAGAGAGAGAGAGAGAGAGAGAGAGAGAGAGAGAGTTCACCATTGATTTGATTCCAGGGATGGCACCAGTATCTGAAAGAGTTAAGAGAATGGCACCATTAGAATTGGAAATCCTGTACAAGATGATTGATGAACTCAGAACCAAGAGATTCATTCGTGCTAGTGGATCACCTTGGAGAGCCCCGATGCTTCTTATGAAAAATAAGGATGATATGTTAAGATTATCTGTTGACTATAATACCTTGAATTCGGTAACAATCAAGAACCGATATCCCTACCAAGGATAGATGGCTTATTCGATCAACTCAGTGGAGCAGCAGTATTCTCGAAGGTTGACTTGCAATCGGGGTACCATCAAATCAGAGTCAGAGAGCAAGACATCCTGAAGATAGCATTCAGTTCTAGATATGGACATTAGAAGTTTCTCGTTATGCCATTCGGGGCGACCAAAGCGCCAGCAGTATTCATAGATCTCATGAATCGCATATTCATGCCTTATTTGGATCAGTTCGTGATAGTATTTATAGACGACATCTTAGTATATAGTAAGAGTGAAGAAGAGCATGAGCAGCATCTCCGAGTAGTCCTTCAGATTTTCAGAGAGCACCAGTTGTATGCAAAGTTCAGCAAGTATAAATTTTGGCTTGATCGCATCTCGTACTTATGTCACATCATCACTAGAGGTGGAGTGGAAGTGGACCCCCAGAAGATAGTAGCTATAGAGATATGGCCAGTACCTAGCACCGTCACAGAAGTTTATAGTTTTTTAGGATTGGTGGGCTATTACCGACGATTTGTATCAGACTTCGCTTGAATTTTAGCGCCCTTGACGCAATTGACCCGGAAGGATATACATTTTGCTTGGACAGCAGAGTGTCAGAGTTTATTCGAGAAGTTGAAGCAAGGATTGATGACGGCACCCATTCTCACGCTTCCAGATGGGACTGGAAGATTTTCAGTTTATTGTGATGCTTCAGGCAGAGGATTACGATGCATCTTAATGCAGCATGGCAAGGTAGTAGCTTATGCGTCATGTCAGCTTCATGATCATGAGAAAAATTATCCTACCTATGACTTGGAGTTAGCAGCGATAGTTTTCGCACTTAAGCTTTAGAGGCATTATTTGTATGGAGATCGGATATAGATTTTTACCGACCACAAGAGTCTTAAGTATGTGTTTACCCAGAAAGATCTTAACATGTGTCAGAGAAGATGGCTAAAGTTGCTGGTGGATTACGACATCAACCTGTAGTATCATCCTGGGAAGGCTAACGTAGTTGTAGATGCATTGAGTAGAAGAGTAGGGGCTTATTTTCTAACAGCACAACCAGAGTTATTAGCAGATCTTCAGAAGATGGGTATAAAAGATAGTTCTCCCTACCAACGTAGTATTGATGGCCAGTATACAAGTTTAGTCCAGCATAGTTGAGAGGATTAAGATACCTCAATCAACGAATTCTAAGCTTCAGTGGCTTAGGGTAAAATGTGAAGTGGGACGGAGAGCAGAATTATGTATTCACAAAGATGGTACATTCCGACATGGAAGGCGTCTTTGTGTACCCAGTGACATCATGCAAGAGATCATGGCAGAGGCTTACAGTTCACAGTATTCAACTCATTCCGGTGGTACAGAGATGTATTGTGATATCCGTCAGCATTTCTGATGGAATGACATAAAGAGAAAAATAGCCCAGTTTGTCTCTCATTGTTTGGTTTGCCAGCAAGTCAAGGCTGAACATCAGAGGCCTGCTGGACTTCTTCAATCTTTATCGATCCCAGAATGGAAATGGGAGCATATTACCATGGATTTTGTAGCTGGGTTGCCTAAATCCCCAGCTGGGAGAGATGCTATATGGGTTATAGTTGACCGATTCATGAAAGTAGCTTATTTTCTTCCTTTCAGAATTAGTCAGTCGACGGATCAGCTTGCAGAGGTGTACCTCAGAAAAATAGTCAAATTACATGGAGTGCTAGTCAGTATCATATAAGATAGAGATTCAAGGTTTACCTCACACTTTTGGCGTAGTCTTCAAGAGAGTTTGGGAACTCATATCAAGTTTAGTTCTACTTATCATCAGCAGACAGATGGTCAGTCAGAGCATATGATTCAAACTCTTGAGAATATGTTACGATCCTGTACACTTGACTTTGGTGATTCGTGGAAAGATCACCTGCACCTCGTGGAGTTCTCATACAATAACAGTTTTTAGGCCAGTATCCAGATGGAACCATTTGAGGCACTGTACGGCAGAAAGTGCAGATCACCTTTAGTCTGGGATGATGTAGGCGAGAGGTGGATGCTTGGTCCAGAAATGGTTACTCAGACTATCGAGGTGGCCAGACAAGTTAGAGATCATCTTCGGGTTGCACAGGATCGTGAGCACCATTGGACCGATTTTTATCAGCGTCCTCTTGAGTTTTCTATCGACGACCACGTATTTCTTAGGATCTCGCCTACCCATGGCGTTATTCGATTCGGCGTGCAGGAAAAGCTTAGTCCTCGGTATATAGGACCGTTTGATATTCTTGAGTGAGTAGGTGATGTATCCTAACATTTCGCTCTTCCGTCGTTGTTACGTGAGGTACATAACGTATTCCATATATCCCAATTGTGATGGTACATCCCGGATCCGAGCTATATCCTTGATCATTCAGAATTGGTTATTGGTACCAACCTATCGTATAAGGAACGGCTCGTATCCATATTAGACCGAAGAGAGAAGGTAATCAAGAACAAGACTATTAGATTAGTCCGTGTTGCTTGGGTTCATCACTCTTTGGGCGAGTTAACCTGGGAATGTGAGGATGATATCCGATCATGATATTTGTACATGTTTGACTCGTAAGGTATAATGTCTTCCTTATGTCTTATGCTTTTAATTCCTTACATGTATGAATGATTGCTTGATTTACTGCTAGTCATAAATTGCCTGTAGTTAGTATAACTTGACCCAACATCTCTAGCCTCTTGATTAAATTCCGAGGATAAAGTTCTTTTAAGGTAGGTATAGTTGTCACTCCTATTTTTCGTTATACGTATTTTCAGTATACGTGTACGGATTTTGACATTTGTCTGGTGACCCATGCTTTGACTTGTCCTGCTTAACCTTGTCTTGGTTTCATCTTGACTTAGTTTAGTTTTAGTTTGGTTCACCTTGGTTCATCTTGGCTTGGCTTGGTTTGGTTGGGTTGGTTTGAGATGAGAGGGTTGGTATATAAACCAACTCCTCTCTCTCTCTCTCTCTTCTATTATTATCATTTACTTCTCCTTCTTCTTCTTCTTCTTCTTCTTCTTCTTCTTCATTTACTCCACCTACCAACCCAAGGCAAGTACAACTTGCCCCATGGAGAACATGATTGATCTTTATTTTGTTTGTTCTATTCTCTTCCTCTCATGATACTAAGCATCTTTAGCACTTGAAGTTTTTAGTTTTGATGGTTACATTTTTGTATATCTAAGTTTTAAGATTTTTCTTAGTTTTGATTTTTTTTAAAATTTGTTATTTCCGAAATCTAATGGTTCTATGTTGTGGGGAATTTCATTCTACCCAACTTTGGTTTTTGAACTGCTTGATTTCGACGTATTTTGACGAAGTTATGACATTCCTTGAGTTCATGGGTTCCCTATGCACTTCGGTACGGATTTGGGAAATATGAATAGCCACGTGCACTTCCTACGCACTACATGTGCTTTTGTGCACCACTCTGCACGCAGGCTTCCTGCATACTACTTGTGCCTGTTTGCCATAAAAATCAATAACATGTATTACAGAACACTGGAATTGATTGCAAACTCGCTTGCACAAAGAAAGGGGCCTAGAAAGAAAGCCTAGGAAACAATCTAAGTATAATTGTTTAGTTTTGATTCTGGGGGGTGACGGTGGAGGCTCGGGAAAGTGCTATCAACTCTGCCTTACTCCGTGGACTATCTGATGCAGTCTCTAGCTCGTGAAGATATTGCTTTTTTCTTGAAGGTTGCCAGCCATTGCAGGTGTATGGCACCCTGCTATTTATAATAAGATGGATTTTTTGTCGCATGGACGGCTTGCAGCCACCTGGCTGATTGGCACGCGAAGTCCCACTCTCGGGCTGCCATCTGTCGGTTTGTTGGGATTTTGTTACAGCAAATCTGGGTAGTTAAGGAATTTGTCAGATTGCCACGTGTCCCGCTGCATATGGTGTTCTCAGTCTTTGATCATGTGGGGTCATATGAGACTCAAGCATGCGTCCTGAATCATAATTACTCTCAGCTGCTTGAAATTTTGGGGCCACATAAGTGTCATGCGGCCTAGATGACACTCTTCTGGCCGCATGGAGGCGTATGAACCCTGCTTTTGGGCGACGTCCCACGTTTCATCTTTCTTGTCAGTGTCAGAACTGTCATATTTTGCCAGGACTTGTCAGCTTTATCAGTCGAACTGCTCCTCCTTGGTCGCATATTTTCCTTCTACAGCTATTCGTTGATGGGCCGCATATGTCTTTGAACAGTCATGCGGTTTTCCTTTATGCGGACCTGTTTGGTCCAATGTACCTATGCGACAATTTGTAACCTGTATGAACTCCATATTTTTCATGTTTCTACACGACCCCCTTCAAAGTTTCCAAATTGCAAATTTGGAATACTTTGAATAAGAAGCATGAAAAATATGCCAAGCCGTATGGAGTCTTCAAGTTGCAGGAAGTGGTTTTCGAACTTGAGTCGCAGAGAAGTACCGAGCCGCAGAACAAATCTTGAGTCGCGGGGACGCTTTGAGCCGCGAAGAGTCTTTCAGCTGTCACTGTTGCATTTAATGCTCTTGATTCGATTTCAGATTTGGGCTCTTTTTTTTAAGATAAAGCTGACGGTTACTAGGGATAAAATCCCCAAATGTCATCATTATCTTTAATAATCTCGAAAATCGAAGCAATACCCTTTCTGGAACCTCTATAAATATGAGTGATTTTGAAAAGAAATTTTTCATTTTTTACCTCCTTCTCTTTCATCTTCGTCTTTATGTCTTCAATGGCTCCCAAAGCTTCCAAGTTGACTGCGACCAAAAAAAAGGGGCTTGCTTCTCCATCGAGGGCGGCAGACTCCTCTTCCACTCACTCCGACATGCACCCTCCCATCAAAGGTAAGGACGGTGGGGAGACGATGGCTATGTCATGCTATATCGCTTTTTGTGCAACAAGCTTTGGTCGATGTGCACCCTATCTCAGTTGAACCACATGTGTTCTGTACGATTGGGCCGTATAAGCTGAGTCGCATAAGTGCTGCATAAATGACTCAGGATTGATTTTCATCAATGCTGTTTGGTTATGCCACATAAGTGTCTCCTGACTGACCCGTATGGATGTTTCATATCTTGAGCCGCATGAGCGCTTCAAGCCGCATAAGTACCTCATCATCGAGTCGTGTGAACACTTTGTAACTGAACCGCATAAGTATCTCATGACTGAGCTGTAACGATCCAGAACTAGAATACTGGAGAGCGGGGGCGTACATAGCCAGCTACGTATATTGAAGTGCAACCCACCTCGCTATACGGTCACGGCTGTCTAGATATATGAGGGTTTAACTACAATCCATCAGTCTCCTATGGTCAATAACAAGCCTAAATGTCTCAATCTCAAGCAAGCAAGTAAAGTTACAAGATGTAAGATCACCAAATATACAATAGTAAGACGTCCCAAATATTACATATCTAGCTGATCATGAAGCTAGTCGTTACAAAATATGAGGACTAGCAAGAGTTTAGTCATACATGTTCAACCCTAGGATCTGTCAATCATGTTACAGCCCGTAGACAGACAATAATAAGGTATACAATACGAGCTAACAGGTGCTCGCCGGCTAAATGCCTCAAAATAAAAAAAAAATTCAATAGAGTGGGAGAGCCAAAAATAAACCCACTCGTTGCCCTGGTTATGCCTGGTGGTCACCATCGGGCTGGAAGGTCGGTAGATCCTCTGAAGCTGCTCCGAAATCTGGCCACACAAAACCAGCTGGGTCAGATCCCAGAAAGAGCAAGTGCCACAAAGAAGGCTTCACTTAAGGACTAAAACCAGCACATCAGAAAATATATTAAAGCAGTTAAAAGAACTGAAAGTAAAAGAATAACAACAGTCATAATGGAGTACGAGGGAACCATTCAAGTTGCCAGGTCACAACCCTTAAACCAAACAAGGACCGGGGTTGTAACCCTTCACCTGAATAGAACTTCGTCTCCAAATCTTGTTGGTATGGTAGAAATATTACAAGCATGACCTGGGGTGCAATAATACAATAAACGAAGAGATGACTCAGAACTGCTGCGGGAGCCAGGTTACAACCCTTAAACCAAACAAGGACCGGGGTTGTAACCCTTCACCTGAGCAGAACTTAGCCCCTGATCTTTATTGTTAAAAGTGACAATCATGCGATCAAGCCTGCAATAATCGAGTACTGAAACTACACCATACAATCTTTTCCGGCCAATCAGTGACTACGGCTTTCTACACTAGCTAACTAGAGTTATCACAACATGCAGTGAGATGTTCCTCCAGCCACAAGCCCTGCAGCTAATCCAGGTTATCCAGGCGACTTGGGTTCATTAAGCAGTGCCTCGATCTCTTCCATATATCAGTGAATCTAGACTTGTGCCCTACTCGTCGGCAGGCTGTAAGTCCACAATGGTGGCCGGGATAACGGGATCGCCTGTAACTGGGGAAATCTCTCATGACTACTGAATTATTCTAGTTATTAGCCTTAGCCATTTACAGTAGGTACCCCTGACCGTGGTACTCAGGGATCCCTGTCCTAGACATGATGCAAACATTACCGGTTCAATTGTACAAACACAGTCACCCACGGTGTCCAGGCCATTCAATCTTGTCATGTCATGTTCACTGTCAGAAGTGCACCGCGTCGGGCCACTATCATGTCATGTCAAAAGTGCACCACAACGGGTCACCATCGTGTCAGAAAATAATTAATTTTGGCACAAGCACATATTTAGTAATTAAATATTAATTGCGCAGGCGGCTACAATTTATGCTAAGTCCATGCGGCCACGAATGTTAAATAGAGGCCATGCGGTCAACTAAATTTTGCATGCATGCTAGCTAAAGCCTACTCGCATAAAGCACAATGCACTAAGCATAATGCAAAATATGCATTAAATACTAAATATTAGCATTAAGCCTTAAGCATCATGCAAAATATGCATTAAGCATTAAATACTAAGCATAATACAAAATATGCATTAAATACTAAATATGCATTAAATGCTAGCATAAGCATTAAGCATTAATGCTTAGGCATGCACATGCGGCTCTAAGCCTTAGGCATAATGCAGTAAATAGTAAATGTCAGCATTAAGCATATGCGGCTGAATGCTTTAAGCATCATGCATGCGACACTAAGCATTAAGTATGCGGATGAATGCAAAATATGCATGCGGCTCAAAGCATAATGCATGCGGCTGAATGCATTTAAAATATGCATTAAATATACATGCGGCTGGATGCATTAAAATATGCATTAAAATATACAAAAAAATATAATGCCTATGCGGCTCGCTACTGTACGTGTGCATGCAAGCAAAGCTTGCTAACCCACGCATTAAATAATGCATTTGTATTTAAAGAACACATGCATTAATAATTAGCTTGCAAGCAAGCTTGCCAGTACATGTATTAAATATTAAATATTAATAATCATGCGGCTGACTATTAGCATCTGCATGCGGCCATAAATGTTTCCTTATGCGGCTGGAAATGGTCCCCATGCGGCCAAGAATGGTTTTTCCATGTATGCTGATGCATGCAATGCTATAGGTACAAGCATTAAATGCTAAGCCATGATAATGTGGCCAAGCATTAATGCTAAGCTTTGCTCCAACGTGCATGCATTTAATGCTAAAGGTGGTCAAGTATATTCCCATGCGGCTACAATTTAACATTTGCAAGCAATTGCAAATGTATAGGAGGTTAAATAATACAATTCTATATAAACCATGCAGTTCATTTAGGAACAGCCATATACGGCTCACTTAATAAATGGCCATACGGCCAGGGCAAAATCCCGTAGGTCAAATTTGGACCAAACGAAATTCTCTGCAACATGGGACCATCAACTAGCAAAAATATGCAAGTTTGATCGATCAAAACTCCTGAAAACCGAAAATACCACAACGCTAGATTTACAATAATTTAACCATGGAAATAAAAATTGCTAAATACTAAAGTGGGTTAGAAACACATGAGAAAGACTATGGAACAATAAAAATAGACTTCCTCCATGAAGCAAGATGCACTTGCCTACACCTCTCTCTCTTCTCAGGTTGATGGAGAAGTAATCGTGGGGAAGAAAAAAGTTAATGAGGAGAGAGAAATGTGTGGTGGGATATAAATGAAGAGGGTGGTGGTAGGTGGGAGTGGTTTGGTTCACATTAAAAATCAAGCAAAATCGAACCATGCAAAACCAAGCCGAACCAAGTCAAGTTGGGCCGAACCAAACAAGGAGACATACAATACGGGTCTATATACGTACACGTATACTAAAATACGTAATACGAACAATGGTCATTACAGGTTATTACAACTCTACCCACCTTAAAAGATTTTCGTCTTCGGAATTTAATCAAGTGGCTAGAGATGCAAGGACAAGCTATACTAATCACAGACAAGCTATACTAGTCAAGCAATCCAGCAATTATTCATGCAAGCAAGGAATCAAAAACATGAGGCATAAGAAAGATATTATACCTCACGAGTCAAACAGGTCGGGATATCGCGATCGGATATCATCCTCACGCTCCCACGTTGACCCTCCCAAAGAGTGATGACCCCAAGCAACACGGACTAACTTGATAGTCTTGTTCTTGAGTATCTTCTCTCTTTGGTCCAATATGGATACGGGCCTCTCCTCATACGAAAGGTTGGTACCAACAACCAATTCCGAATGATCCAGGATGTGGCTCGGGTCCGGGATATACCGTCGTAGTTGGGATACATGGAACACGTCATGCACCTCACTCAGAGACGGCGTAAGAGCGAGACGATAGGACACATCTTCCACTCGCTCCAGAATATCGAACGGCCCTATATACCTAGGACTAAGCTTTTCCCGTACGCCAAAACGAATGACGCCACGGTTAGGCAAGATCCTCAGGAATACATGGTCGTCGACAGAAAATTCAAGGGGACGCCGATGAGAATCGGCCCAATGGCGCTGACGATCTTGTGCAACGCAAAGATGATCTCTGACTCTCTTGACCACCTCAACTATCTGAGTGATCATTTCTGGATCAAGCATCTTCCTCTCTCTAATATCGTTCCAGGCTAGTGGGGACCTACACTTCCTACCGTACAGTGCCTCGAACGGTGTCATCTGGATACTAGCTTGGAAACTGTTGTTGTACGAGAACTCCACCAGGTGCAGGTGATCCCACGAACCATCGAAGTCGAGTGTACAAGATCTTAGCATATCCTCCAGAGTCTGGATCGTGCGTTCTGACTGACCATCTGTCTGCGGATGATATACTGAGCTGAACTGAAGGTGAGTTCCCAAGCTCTCTTACAAGCTACGCCGAAAGTACGACGTAAATCTTGAATCCCGGTCCGAGGTGATACTGACTGGTACACCATAGAATCTGACAATCTATCGAAGAAACATCTCTGCTAGCTGAGCTGTCGACTGACCAACTCTGAACAGGAGAAAGTGAGCCACCTTCGTAAGCCTGTCAACTATAACCCAAATAGTATCTCTACTAGTCGGGGATCGAGGTAATCTAGTCACAAAATCTATGGTTATATGCTCCCACTTCTATTCTGAAATTGGCAAGGTCTGATGAAGTCCAGCTGGCCTCTGATGTTCAGCCTTGACTTGTTGGTAAACCAAACACCGAGAGACAAACCGAGCTATCTCCCTCTTCATGCCATTCTACCAAAAGTGCTGACGGATATCACGGTACATTTTCGTACCACCGGGATAAATTGAATACTGAGAACTGTGAGCTTCCGCCATGACCTCCTGTCTGATATCTCCACTGGGCACACAAAGACGTCTACCATGTTGAAGTGTACCATCTTCATGAATGCATAATTCTGGTCGGCGTCCTGCTTCACATTCTGCTCTAAGCCGCTGAAGCTTAGAATCAGAGGACTGAGCTATCTTGATCCTATCAACTATACTGGACTGAACTTGTATGCTGGCCATCAATGCCACATTGGTAGGAAGGACAACTTCTATACCTATCTTCTGAAGATCTGCCAACAACTCTGGTAGCGCTGTCAGAAAATAAACTCCGGCTCTCCTGCTCAATGCATCTGCAACAACGTTGGCCTTCCCAGGATGATACTGCAGGTTGACATCATAATCCACAAGTAGCTCTAGCCACCTTCTCTGACGCATATTAAGGTCCTTCTGGTTGAAAATATACTTCAGGCTCTTGTGGTCGGTGAAAATCTCCACCCTATCTCCATACAGGTAGTGTCTCCATAACTTAAGTGCAAACACTACTGCTGCCAGCTCTAAGTCATGGGTTGGGTAATTCCTCTCATGATCACGAAGTTGTCGTGACGCATAAGCTATTACCTTCCCATACTGCATCAAAACACACCCTAATCCTCTGCCTGAAGCATCGTAGTACACTGAAAATCCTGCGGTCCTATCTAGAAGTGTGAGAACGGGTGCCGTCATCAAACCTCACTTTAGCTTCTCAAAAGATTCCTGACATTCTACGATCCAAGCAAACTGCACATCCTTTCGGGTCAACTGGGTCAATGGCGCTGAAATTCGAGCAAAGTCCAAAATAAACCTCCTGTAGTAGCCGGTCAATCCAAGAAAACTACGAACTTCTGCAACTGTGCTGGGCACTGGCCAGGTTTCGATAGTCACTATCTTCTGGGGATCCACTTCCACTCCACCTCTGGTAATGATATGACCCAAGTATGAAATGCGATCGAGCCAGAACTCGTATTTACTGAACTTGGCATACAACTGGTGCTCTCGGAGAATCTGGAGGACAACTCTGAGATGCTGCTCATGCTCAGCTTTACTCTTGCTGTAGACCAGGATATCGTCTATGAACACGATCACGAACTGATCCAAATAAGGCATGAAGATACGATTCATGAGGTCCATGAATACCGCCGGCGCATTGGTTGCTCCAAAGGGCTTAACAAGTAACTCCCAATGCCCATATCTAGATCTAAAAGTTGTCTTCGGGATGTCCTGCTCTCTGACTCTGATCTGGTGGTATCCTGACCGTAAATCAATCTTCGAGAATACTGCTGCCCCTTAAGTTGATCAAACAAGTCATCTATCCTCGGGAGAGGGTATCTGTTCTTGATTGTCACTGAGTTCAAGGTACGATAATCTGGACGTACCATCCTTCTTTTTCACAAGAAGCATCGGGGCTCCCCAAGGCGATCCACTAGCACGAATGAATTCCTTGGTTCTGAGTTCTTCAATCATCTTGTATAATATCTCTAGCTCTGACGGTGCCATCCTGTAGATTCTCTTTGACACTGGGGCTGTCCCGGGAATCAAGTCGATAGTAAACTCGATCTCTCATTCTGGCGGTATCCTTGGAAGCTCTTCTGGGAAAACATCTGGAAACTCTTTGACTATCCGAGGTAACTGCATTGCTGCTACGGCCATCCGTAATACTGGAGGAGAAGGTTCTACTTCGCCTCGAGAGAAGAAAAACTCTGGCTCGCCTGGAATGCTAAAAATAACTCTGCCAATATGGCAGTCTATCCTAGCATACTAGTCTCTCAACCAATCCATTCCTAAGACCACATCATAATCGGCCATCGGGAATTCTATCAGCCTAGCAGAAAATTCTCTACTGCTAACCACGATCCGACACGAGAAAAACACTCTATCTACTCCCAAAAGACCGTTACCAGTAAGTATATTGAGCCTTACTGATAATGACTCGGGCTCCAGTACTATCTGTGTCGCGAATCGTACAGACATAAATGAATGCGATGCACCAGAAACAAATAACACTAAAGCCGAAAAAGTGTTGACGAGAATAGTACCTGCCAATACCTCACCTGGTGCCACTCCTTCTTCTCCCATGGTCAAAGCCAACACTTGACCATGTCCTCTGGGTGCCGGCCCTCTCTACTGGAATCCTCTCTGCCTATTCTGGACTTGTGCCTGGGCAAACTGCTGAGTCCTTTGCTGCTGAAAAGCCTGGGTCTGCGTCGACAACGGCTTCGGAAAAGAAAACTGCTGTGGACTGGTACTGGGGCTGGTCCTCTAACTGATGAACTGGTTCTGGCTGGTGATGAGTCAGTCCTGAATGGGCAGGACCCTACTTTGTGGTCCGGTGCTCCACAAAGCAAACACAATCCTCGAGCCTTACGACACTCTGATACAACATGCCCAGGCTTTCCATAATAAGAGCAGCCCATGGGGGAAGACTGCTTCTGCTTCTGCTGCTGAGGATACGTCAGGGTTGAATATTGAACCGACGTAACTGAAGCTGTCCTTCTCGGAGCTCCAATGGTCAAAGCCCTGGCTACCGGGGCTGGGGCCGACGACTGATTCATCTGGCTGTGGGATCGCTTCCAACTTCCGGTCCTATCCACGATCCTCTGGGAGGTATACTCGTGCCTCCGAGCTGCTCTCAATACTGTATCAAAAGTCTGATGCTCAAACTGCTCAACTGCCAATAAAATCTCCAGGTGAAGTCCCTGCTGAAACTGCTGGGCTCTATCGAACTCGGTCGCCACCAAGGTAGGAGAAAACCGACTAAGCCTGGAAAACTCGACCGCATACCCATCGACCGTCCTGCCCATCTGCTTCAAATTGGTGAACTTGGTCTGAAGATCGTACCGAGCCACCGCATCGAAGTACTTGGTCCGGAACCTCTCACGGAATACTGTCCAGGCAATTGGTGCCACTAGTCTAACAACATGTACCCCCCACCAGCTGCGGGCTAGATCCAATAACTGCAGGCGCACCACGGCCACCTTCTCGTCTTCTGGGGTCTTCGCTGCCTCTAATATCACCTCTGTGTCCTGAAGCCACGCATCAGCAGCGATAGCATCTTCGCTGCCATCGAAGAATGGAGGGTTCAGGCGCTTGAAACTATTTGCTGCACTGTTCCCATGATGTCCACCTCTGCCCAGAGCATCTGCCACCGCCTGATGCAAGGCATCTCCTCGACGATCCTGTGATGCAAGCAACTCCCTGATAAGTCCCACCAGGGCTCCGTCATCCTGCCCTGTGGGCTGGGCTGGCTACACCAGGAGTTCTGGATCTCTGGGAGGCATGACTCGGGAGGCTGCTCCTGAGTGCTGGACCTGATCTTCTGGTTGCTGCTGGTCCACGGGAGTTGCGTCGCCTTGCTGATCGGCAGGTCCAGGAATAATGCCGCTGAAGAAGACGACATAGGGAACAATAAGAAAGGACCATGACAGATCAACGATACAAGCATATGATCAGGTCAAAAATATCAGGGATTAGAAGATACGGGCAGAGATCAAGGACGAGAGCTGACTGAGACATCTATTCGGTAAACCCTAACATATCTTGATTTACAAGACCTGCATGGGCTACAACTTAAACCATGTAACTCCCCAGAACCAGAATACTGGAGAGCGGGTGCGTACATAGCCAGCTACGTATATTGAAGTGCAACCCACCTCGCTATACGGTCACGGCTGTCTAGATATATGAGGGTTTAACTATAATCCATCAGTCTCCTATGGTCAATAACAAGCCTAAATGTCTCAATCTTAATCAAGCAAGGAAAGTTACAAGATATAAGATCACCAAATATACAATAGTAAGGCGTCACAAATATTACATATCCAGCTGATCATGAAGCTAGTCATTACAAAATGTGAGGACTAGCAAGAGTTTAGTCATACATGGTCAACCCTATGATCTGTCAATCATGTTACAGCCCGTAGGCAGACAATAATAAGGTATGCAATACGAGCTAACAGGTGCTCGCCGGCTAAATGCCTCAAAATAAATTTTTTTTTCAATAGAGTGGAAGAGCCAAAATTAAACCCACTCGTTGCCCTGGTTACGCCTGGTGGTCACCATCGGGCTGGAAGGTCGGTAGATCCTCTGAAGTTGCTCCGATATCTGGCCACACAAAACTAGCTGGGTCAGATCCCAGAAAAAGCAAGTGCCACAAAGAAGGCTTCACTTAGGGACTAAAACCAGCACATAAAAATATATGTTAAAGCAGTTAAAAGAACTGAAAGTAAAAGAATAACAACAGTCATAATGGAGTACGAGGGAACCATTCTTGTAGCCAGGTCACAACACTTAAACCGAACAAGGATCGGGGTTGTAATCCTTCACATGAATAGAACTCCATCTCCAAATCTTGTTGGTAAGGTAGAAACATTACAAGCGTGACGTGGGATGCAATAATACAATAAACGAAGAGAGGACTCAGAACTGCTCCGGGAGCCAGGTTACAACCCTTAAACCAAACAAGGACCGGGGTTGTAACCATTCGCCTGAGCAGAACTTAGCCCCTGATTTTTATTGTTAAAAGTGACAATCATGCGATCAAGCTTGCAATAATCGAGCAGTGAAACTACACCATACAATCTTTCTCGGCCAATCAGTGACTACGGCTTTCTACATTAGCTAACTAGGGTTATCACAACATGCAGTGAGATGTTCCTCGAGCCACAAGCCCTGCAGCTAATCCAGGTTATCCAGGCGACTTGGGTTCATTAAGCAGTACCTCGATCTCTTCCATATATCAGTGAATCTAGACTTGTACCCTACTCGTCGGCAGGCTGCAAGTCCACAATGGTAGCCGGGATAACGGGATCGCCTATAACTGGAGAAATCTCTCATGACTACTGAATTATTCTAGTTATTAGCCTTAGCCATTTACAGTAGGTACCCCTGACCGTGGTACTCAGGGATCCCTGTCCTAGACATGATACAAACATTACCGGTTCAATCGTACAAACACAGTTACCCACGGTGTCCAGGCTATTCAATTTTGTCATGTCATGTTCACTGTCAGAAGTGCGCCGCGTCGGGCCACTATCATGTCATGTCAAAAGTGCACCACAACGGGTCACCATCGTACCAGGGAATAATTAATTCTGGCACAGCACACATTTAGTAATTAAATATTAATTGCGCAGGCGGATACAATTTATGCTAAGGCCATGCAGCCATGAATGTTAAATAGAGGCCATACAGCCAACTAAATTTTGTATGCATGCTAGCTAAAGCCTACTCGCATAAGGCACAATGCACTAAGCATAATGCAAAATATGCATTAAATACTAAATATTAGTATTAAGCCTTAAGCATAATACATTAAGCATTAAATATTAAATGCCAGCATAAGCATTAAGCATAATACTTTAAGCATTAAATATTAAATGCTAGCATAAGCATTAAGCATTAAATATTAAATGCTAGCATAAACATTAAGCATTAATGCTTAGGCATGCATATGCGGCTCTAAGCCTTAGGCATAATGCAGTAAATATTAAATGTTAGCATTAAGCATATGCGGCTGAATGCTTTAACCATCATGCATACGGCACTAAGCATTAAGCATGCGGCTGAATGCAAAATATGCATGCGGCTCTAATATGCATGCGTCTCTAAGCATAATGCATGCGGCTGAATGCATTTAAAATATGCATTAAATATACATGCAGCTGGATGCATTAAAATATGCATTAAAATATACAAAAAAATATAATGTCTTTGCGGCTCGCTGCTGTACGTGTGCATGCAAGCAAAGCTTGCTAACCCACGCATTAAATAATGCATTTGTATTTAAAGAACACATGCATTAATAATTAGCTTACAAGCAAGCTTGCCAGCACATGCATTAAATATTAAATATTAATAATCATGCGGCTGACTATTGGCATCTGGATGCAGCCATAAATGTTTCCTTATGCAGCTGAAAATGGTCCCTATGCGGCCAAGAATGGTTTTTCCATGTATGTTGATGCATGCAATGCTATGGGTACAAGCATTAAATGCTAAGCCATGATAATGTGGCCAAGCATTAATGCTAAGCTTTGCTCCCACATGCATGCATTTAAAGCTAAGGTGGTCAAGTATATTCCCATGCGGCTACAATTTAACATTTGTAAGCAATTGCAAATGTATAGTAGATTAAATAATACAATTCTAAATAAAGCCATGCGGCTCATTTAGGAACAGCCATATGCGGCTCACTTAATAAATGGCCATACGGCCAGGGCAAAATCCCGTTGGTCAAATTTGGACAAAACAAAATTCTCTGCAACATGGGACCATCAACTAGCAAAAATATGCAAGTTTGATAGATCAAAACTCCTGGAAACCGAAAATACCACAAAGCTAGATTTACAAGAATTTAACCATAGAAATGAAAAATGCTAAATACTAAAGTGGGTTAGAAACACATGAGGAAGACTATGGAACAATAAAAATGGACTTCCTCCATGAAGCAAGATGCACTTGCCTACACCTCTCTCTTCTCAGGTTGATGGAGAAGTAACGGCGGGGAAGAAGAAAGTTATGAGGAGAGAGAAATGTGTGGTGGGATATAAATGAAGAGGGTGGTGGTAGGTGGGAGTGGTTTGGTTCACATTAAAATTAAGCAAAACCGAACCATGCAAAACCAAGCCGAACCAAGTCAAGTTGGGCCGAACCAAACAAGGAGACATACAATACGGGTGTAAATACGTACACGTATACCAAAATATGTAATACGAACAATGGTCATTACAGGTCATTACATGAGCCGCATGAGCATGTGTCTCCTGCCGCATAGGTCTTGTTCTGGCTAGGTTTTGAAGAATAAACTTCTAATCTTTTGCTTCTTCTCTGTCTTTTATAGTAGACTTGCCCTTAGCTCCCTCTAGAGAACTCTTGATAGGATATGCTCAATCTGCATCGGGTGTAACTTTTGATCAGATAGTCGACGTGTGTCAACTCAGATTAACCGAAATCAGCCTGAAGACTGGCTGAGAGAGATCAGAAACCAGTCTTTCTTTTTCTTACTTAGTATGTGAACTCCGGGCAACTGAATGGCATCCATCCGAAGCCTCTATTTTTATTCGGGGATGCCCTGGATGTTTCAGATCCGAGCGTCATAGAGACTCTTGAGAGTTGGTATTTCTATTTTCAGGGGGAGGCAATTCATATACCCTTAATGGAGCGCCACTTTTCCTTATCTGGTTTCAATATGGTACCTTTTGAGAGGAAGATGTCGAGTTCTCTAACTTTGGATCAGGAGGGGATCTTTGTAGGCCATATCCGTTTCAACAACCTTACGAGGTCAGTGGTTGCAGCTAAGGAATCAATAAGCTACTCCGTTATTGGGCTGGCTTCTGGCAGTCTCATCAACGAGTTGAAGCCTAATATGTTTTTCACTGAAGATGACACCTTTTTGAATCAGATTGCTCGTAAAGGGTCATATCCTGCAGGAAGACTGTCCTTACTGAACTAGCAACATCGTTCCTCTCCCTGGGTTAACCTGACTTCTTGGATCCTGGCGCAGTATGAGGGTACCCTTCGACAGATTGGCCTCTACTATGCCAACAGAGGCTCCTGCTATGGCTTGTTTATGAACCCGAAGTTATTTATGGCTTTGCTTGAGATGTATAATTGCCAGACGGGGACCTTTTTTCCTCCGGGTGGAGAGATGGGCTCGCTCTCCACGAAATGCATACTGTGTCCAGATTGCCCCGGGGCGATGAGGCTTATGAAGAGTATTCCCCGACAAACAAAGAATTCGAAAAATTAGAACGGCGGTATCCTGGGTTCCTAGCCGTATATCAGGAATTGCTATGTCACCGCAGCACCTGTCAACAAATATCCAAGAAGAAAGATGATAGTTCAGAAGGGAACCTTCCTCATATCACGGCCTGGATTGGCTATCTTTTTAACCTTAGCGCATCTGGTCTAGTTGCTGTTAGGAGTCCCCAATCTCTGAAGCAGGTGGGTGCGCAGGTGCGAAGTACTAAAAGGTCCTGTGCTGCTGGTGACAGATTTGGGAGCCTGAGTGACACCTTTAGCTATTTTTATCATGATACTCAACCTTTGTCTGCTAAAGCTATCTTGGCCGGATACCTGATGATCTGGTTGAGGATATGCGTTGTTTCGGCGGCTTCTGGTACGATCGAGAGAATTAGCCGCAACCTGATCCTCCCAACGGTAAAGCTTGTTTTTGGGGCCAAGTTGGCTCTGCTCTCTGCGATGGTATGCAGCATCCATAGGGGTCTCCGTTCCTTTATATCAAAAGTTATTGCTTGTGATCTTACGAAACCCTTCAATAGGATCGAACTGCCGTATTATTATTTAATGGGGTAGTTATTGATGCATTACCCCTCTCTGATATGACCTGGTCCGGAGGGCGATGCGACAAGTGACGATGCCTTCATCTACCATTATCGCAACATGCCCTGGAACTGTACCAACTTTTCTGATTGCTGAGTCGCTCTCGCACGAGTGGATATATACTCTTTTTTTGTGTCGGTCCCACCTTTTACCAAGGAGGAGATGGGACGCGTTCATCTTGATAGTGCTGTTGCGCCCGAGTCTTTATCTGAAAAACTATTTTGCTGGTTGCAGAGTATCCGTCCTTTCCATCTGGTGTATCGCAACCAAAATGTTGTATACCTAGAGCCATACCTACCTAGCCTGTATTCCCAAAAATTTGGGTATAGCCAATTATATTTGGATCCCCCTAGTCCTTGCCTGGGTTTCGAGGGGAGTATCTTGGATGGTATCCGAGCCTGACACTATTAATCGGTGATCCATACCCAGGCCAGCTTCGTCTTACCTGATGCCGAGACTTCGGGGCGTATCGCATACATGGCGGCTCTTCATCACGTATCTGTGAATGTGTCTCCCAAAGACTTTGATCCTCGTACCAGCTTTATTGTCGGTACAAAATTGGAGGAGCGACTGAAGGACTCTCGAAAAAGGACAAGGAAGGGAAAGAAAAAGGTTTCTGATTCTGACTCTGACAGTACAGAGGAGGAGCAAGCTGACTCTGAGGGTCTCCACCCCCCAACAAGTCCTTTGGCTATACGTGTGCCTTCACCTGTGTCAAATCCTCTATGTGCACCAAGCGGACCCGAACCTCTTGTCGCTGGTAGACCTCGATCTCAGAAGCGGCTCGCGGCTAGGTTCCGTAGGCTTGACATGGAGGAAACCGGTAGTGGCGCCGAAGTTGATATGAGGGTAAGTTCTCTCACGACAAGTCCCAATATTGTCCTTGGAATTTTATCTGAAGGCTCTCCTTTACAGGCATCGGAGATACGGCTTCCTCTTTGTGTGTCGACCCGAAGTTGCGGGGTCCCCACAGGTTGGTGCTGATATCATTATGTCTGTACCTGGAGCAACAGGGGCGGGAGGAACAAGCCCTGATGGTTCGGATGCCGCCGCTGATCCTATTGGAGTTGCAAAAACGGTGGAAGGAGCCAATATAACTCCTGCTAAGCCTCAGCCATTGCCCTTCTCCTCTGGTAATCTATACCACTTTCTCACCAATAAGGAGATTTTTTTGCTTCAACTTCATCTTCTTCGTGTCAAGCTAATTGCTGGTTGCGCCGGAACTACAGGACCTGCCTCGCCGCTACTGGTGATGGATGTGACCACGGAGGAGGAAATAGCAGAGGATCCAGGGGCCAACCTGATACGAGCAAGGAACATTCCTTCTTCCTTGCCGGATCGAGTTTAGGCGCCTTCCACCGTGTTGAGTACAGACATCCCGGCTCCTTCCACCTCTTTAGCGCATGCGAGATCGGTTGGAGCTGCCTCTTTCTTGGAACCTGAACCTTCTGCCCTGTCCAGTCTTCAGCTCGTTCGGGCTGTGGAAAAGGAAATTGCTGCTGTACGGGAGTCTCGTCTCTCGGAGTTTATTTCCCTTATAACAGGATCTTCAAGCTCCAGTGTACCTCCTTCCCAGAAGCCCTTAGCTTCCTTTGATGCTATCCCGTCGATGCCGTCCTCTCTGGAGAATTTGGACGAGTCGTCAAGGGACGTTGTTGAGAGCTTTTATCGCCATTTGAAACAGAGGGTCGAGGCTGCTTTGAGGAGAGGGACTTCATTTGTTGTGGCCCACCACTGCGTCCAAGGCCAAATTGCCCTGCTGAAGACGCTCCCAGGTGGAGAAGGGGTAGCCGTCCTTCTTGAGCACAAGCTGACAGAGGCTCATCAGTGCCTAATCCAGTTGCAGAAACTGCGACAAGTAGATGCATCTACCATGGTGGAGCAGAAGCGTGCTTTTCTTGTATCAGCCGTAGAAAAGGTGAAGGTTGTTCAAGAGATGACTAAGCCCTCTTTGGAGAAGGACCTCCAGGAGTTGTCCCTTAAGTATGACAAGCTGCGCCGGAAGGGAGAGATTTTCTTGACTCGCGAGGAGACCATTACTCGTGCTATGGTCGAAACCAACGAGCAGCTCCTCCAGCTCTAGGCTAGGTTAACGTCTCTGGAGACTGAGCTCCATGTCACCCGTTAAGTGGGTGGGAAGATCTGGAAGGAGACTGATGAAGTCACCCGAACCTCTGCTGCTTTAGAGAGAGCATTGAAGAAACTAGAAGAAAATTGGCAGGCTCATGCGCATCTGGAGGATGCCGAGAGGTTATCCCAGGAATCTCAACGCGGAGTCAAACTGAGAATTAAGCGCTCAACTACAAAGCTGGAGGACACCCTTAACAAGTTGTGTGTCGCTGATGAGTAGTGGACTTTGCTCTCCGTCTTTTTTTTTGACAGAGCAGAATAGATTCACTTCGCTCTGATGAGCTTGTAATGACATTTTGATTGAAGAATATCCCCTGGGGGGACTTTTTGTGGACTTATTGCCCTTTGGTGCATTTTTTTTTTAAAATACGAGCAAATAGATTTGAAAAGATATTTTGTGGACCTACTACTCTTTTGATACACCGATGGTGCGAGTAATAGATTAGGATAGTTTTTTTTTGGGGACTCATTACCATTTTTTGTGTACTGGCGAGGCGAGTACTGATAACAAGTGAGGAGAAGACCGGCACATTTACTCAGAGGTAATGAGGACGTGGTAAATATGGGTCTGAAGTATAGCCTTCCTACTCAGAGGTAATGAGGACGTGGTAGGAGTAGGCCAAATAGAGATACACAGAACAACTCAGAGGTGCTATCAACGTGGAAGTTCTTATGTATTGGGTGATTTATCAATGATGGGTGGAAAAACAACTCAGAGGTAATATAGATGTGGTTGATTTTCTTGTCAGGAGAATTTCGTGGACCTATTACCCTTTTTGTGTACTGTTGGTACGAGCAATAGATTAGGATAAGTTTTATGGACCTATTACCCTTCTGCGTACTGGTGGTGCGGGTAATAGATTTTGAAGCGGAGCTCCACAGGGGTGATATGGTCGTGATCAAAGCGAAAGTTCAGAGGTGATACACATGACTTGTCACTTGTAGAGATGTAATGCGAGTCCCCCCGGTGGAGGAAGAACAGATTGTAAGTTCAGGGGTACCTGATGTACATAACTCGACACTTTAGATATATATTCTTTTTTTTTTGATACACATGACTTGTCACTTGTAGAGATGAAATGAAAGTCCCCCCGGAGGAGGGAGAACAGAGTGTAAGTTCAGGGGTACCTGTTGTACATAACTCGACACTCTAGATATATATATTCTTTTTTTTCGTCAGCCTTTTATTGATGAGGTAAAGAACTCCGCCTATGGGGACTGTATCATCAGGAGAGGTACCATCCACCCGTGCCACCTGGTATTTGGCGAGTTCTATGTTCTCTTCGGCTACCCCCTGCGATCCCAGAGGTTGGGATGCCGTCTTGGGCAACTTGACCACCGAGGGTTGAACTTGAGATATTGGCTTGCCTGAGTATGTCGGATCGGCATTTAGTTGTCGGCTCATCTTGGGAAGACGAGTGGCAATTGGCTCGGCAAGGGATTTTGTATCTTCTGATTGGCTTCAGATGGATTTTGGTAATTGGATCACCATCGGCCCTATGATGGGCTTCGCCTTTTGAATTTAGGAATCGGATGACCGTTGGTTCCGACTGTGCAGCTTGAATGAGAGAACTAGGTACCTCTTCATGCATGGTTACAACAAGAGGTACGGCTTTGCCAGATTTATGGGTCTGGAGGTGAATTATCGAAGGTTTCTCTGGCCCTGTGCTGGTCTCCAGTTTGTTGGTGATGTACTTCTTGGATTCTTCGTATAAACAAGCCTCCGAAGAATAGGACTCCATCCTCTTAAAGGGGTCGATGTTGGTGAATTCGGTCCTTACGAAGCCGTATCTATTGACATACTTGAAGCACTGGTTGAGGGTGGATGGCACGATCATATAGTCGTGTATCCACTCGTGTCCCAAGAGGATATTGTAAGGTGTGTCGACCTCTATGACGTAGCAGGTAACTTCCGTCCTCAGGTCACCAATCTGGCACTTCAACCAGATCTTCTCTAGGCGATAGCTTTTTCCGAGTTTAACCTGCTAATGGTAGTGTTGGTTGTTGCTAGCCGGTGCATAGGGATGCCAAGAAGTTGGAGCAGGCTTTTCGGGATGATGCTTATTGACGATCCCGGGTCGATATGAATCCTAACCACCTTGATGTCGCCTATGTATCCAGTGTAGTACAAGGGAGATCATGTAAGTTGGTCTTAATCAACATGTCCTGCGGAGTAAATACGATATTGGGCATTACATCTGTGCTACCACCGTCCTGTAGATCTGCTGGCGGGTCTTCCCCTGGAGGCTTGACCTAAGCTAAGTAGGCATCAACATTCTAGAGTGCTTCGCTTAATGCGACACGAAGATCCTTGGAGAGCCTTATGAGCTCGTATAGCGACAACTTTGCTGGCGTATTAGCCAATTGTGCTAATATGTCGAAGTTGTAAGGTTGCTCCAGTCCTTGCGGTGCATCATTACGGAGTGGCTTGTCGAAGCGGGTCTCCCTTGTCTTGGACTTGTCCGCCAGCGGAGGCTGAGATGGCCTTGGAACATCGGGGGGAGGCAACGTTGCTAGCTGAGAATCTTCGACTGGATTATCCCGTACGGGCTGGACTTGTGCTTCAGACCGGGTAACAACATCTACAACTTCTTCAGTTTCAGCTGAAATTGTATGGCAGGCTCTAGACTTCCTGCCCTTCTTCTTGTTGGTAGGAGATGATACCCCCTGGGTAACTTCGGGCACCAAGTCTAGATGCACCCACATGATCTCTCCTCGCGATGTGGTCAGGGGTACCAATCCAGATGTCTGGCTCCGGGCGGGTGGAAGATTAGTAACCTCCATCGTTGCCCAGGGGACAGGTATTACCCCGTCAGGAGTGCTTGTTGGAGGGAAGTTATCGAACTGAATAGATACCATGTTCGCCGCGACAGTAACATCTTCAAAGTCTATTGACAGAGCTTTGGATTCGATAAGATGCTGGATGTACCGCTTCAATTGGAAGCAATCCTGGGTGGTAAGATGGACATAGTGGTGGAAGTGACAGTACTTTAGGTCCTTCATTTCTACTGCTCGGAGCTCGCGCCTTGGTGGCGGGAGCTGGATCCTACCCCCTTGCAAGAGCATATTGAAGATAGGTTTGACATGACTATCTTCGAACGAGTAATTGTTCTTGGGCCAGTGACCTTCTGCCTGTTTTTGTTCAGGCTTCTGAGTCACATCAGTGACCATGGCCTGCTTGCCCTTGTTGTCCCGGTTGGTGGTGGTACCACTGTTGTTGTTACTAGAAGTGGGACCAGGATGTCTTCCCTTATCTTCTCCGTCTGGGATGTGTAACCCCAGCTGGCGAGCCTTCTTTAATTTTGCTTCCGCGTTGGTAGCACTTATGATGAAAGTCGTCCAGTCTCTGAACTGATCGTCTCCAATCCAGAGGCTAATTGAAGGGAGCAGCTTCTTCTGGCAGATTTCAATTAGGGAGCTCTCAGGATTGCCCTGAGGCAATCTCATCGCGGTTTGGCGGAACCGTTCGATATAGTTCCTCGTCAGCTCCCTTTCTCCCTGAACGACGTCCATGAGAGATGACATCATCACATCATGCCCCACTTCGTAGAATCTCTCCAGGAACATGTGCTTGAAGCCGTCAAAAGAGTGAATACAGTTGTCAGAAAGATTGCGGTACCAGTCGAACGCAATTTTCTCTAGTGTACTGATGAATTATCGCGTGAGGATAGCATCACTGTACGGCAAGTGGTCTGTGGTGACTTCAAAGTAAGTCATGTACCGACTAGTAGAGGTCTTTCCATCATAAGAATCGATATGGAACGACTTGTACCGTGGTAGAAAAGGTACGTCCCTCCATGCGACGGGATATGGCTGTCGTATTCTGAGATCCCGAGAGGAGTCTTGGGCATTGAACATCGCTAGAAGCTCCTGGACGTCCCTCCTAGCCTCCTTGGCTTCATCTGCAACTGAAGGAATATATGGTGCTACGGGATCATCACCCAAAGGAGGGGCGGTCATGTTGGAGTCCGCGTTGACTGCGGGCCCCAGGCTTGTTTGTCCGGGCGTCCTTGCTGGTTGAGCTGGCAAGGCGGCTTTGATCTCATCCACGGACTTAACCAAAGACAGAAGCATGGCTTCCAACACTTCTAGCCGTTGTCATTCAGAAGGTGCTTCATGATCATCGTCAGCCATGAAGACTGTCCTGACGTGGATAGAGGTGGAAGGGGTTGTGGCAGAGGTACTCTCGGTGCCGTACCCTTGTATAGAGAAATCGTCAGGAAATGTCAGAATATCATCTTTGTCAGACTCGGAAGGGGTGCTACCCCCTGTACAGGAAGCAACATCGTCTTGGTGAGGGTGGTGATCCTCAGGAAAATCCGATTCTGTTGTAAAGTTCTGGAGGATCTCTACCCCTGCTCTAGGTACACCGGGTTGTCGCATACATTGAGGGGGCTGCTACCTCCAGCTTCATCTACTCTCAAGGAGGCTGAAGACACACCCCTATGTGCCGGAAGCTTCTTCATGGATCGAGTGCCTAAATAGACACCCCCTGTGGTTGATGGAAACCCCCCAGATGAGGGTCTCCTTACAATGTTGGCCGAGATGGCCGGGCTGGAAGAGCCTGACTTCTTTCCTCCCTTGCAGGAGGAACTTTTTGAGTTGAATTACAGGAGGCGAAAGGAAACTCTTCATCCCCTGGAATTTGTACCTGTCGGACAGGTGATGGCTGTTGCAGTCGCTGAAAAACTGACTGTCGATCTTTAGGTGCTGCTGATTTGTTACAGCAGCAATTGATGATGACTTGAGTGCAACGACGCCCCGAGAGGGACTCATTGCATGCTAACGCTTCCGTCTTGCGCTTGTGAGTAATCACATCACGTAAGTCGGTAGGAAGCTGCTCTGTCTTCGTACCAAACTTGTGAACTCGGGGATCCTGAGCACACGAGTGCTTAGGCATCATATTTGCTCCCTGATCCGTGACTAGTAAAAATACTTACTCTGGATCTTTAGAGGGAGACTTTAAAGACCTACCCTGTCCGTTAGCCCTGGAGGACTAGACGCGGGTGGTTCTGTACAACTTTTCATCAAGAGGCCGTGTAACAGTTAACGGGGCCCACTGACAGTCAGCAGCTTAGACAGTTGACTGGACTGGTTGAGCCCGCACTACCCTAGACCTTTTTGACTTAGCGCCCAAAGGTGTATAGTAAAAAGTGTCCAGACTGATACATCCCGCATCTTTAGTGGGCCGCATGGTGTCGGGCCCGTATGAGAGGCGGTCGAACACAGAGCTTCTGACAGGGCAGACTGTCGCATGAGTTGTCTGCCTGCGGCCAGAGTTGGCTTCTGCGTGGGCAGACTGCCCATCTCCTCTCTGCGGCCTCCTTTTTGTCTGCATGGAGTTCCCTTGTGCCCCCAAAAACTCAGCATCGTAGTGTTTTTCTCGACTGAATTTAGGGACAGTGGGGTCCTCTGCGGTTGGAGACAGAGCCACGGGAGAGTTCTGGTCACCGTCTTGGGCTGTAGAAGGAGCTTCTTCGAGAACTTGGTTGGGGGCAACAGTTTTACGCACCGACGCCTTGCGAGTCCTCTTCGGGTTGGCTCGCTTCTAAGATGGGCTGGCGCTCCCTTCAGAGAGCAATTCTTCGAAGGCTTGTTCGTCAAAGTGAACCACAAGCATCTGCTGTGTAGAGCCGAGCTTGGACGCATCAGATTACGTCACCAACTTCTCATCGAAAGAGAAGGATGTCTCCAGCAGAGTCGCCATCGTGTTTGCCAAAAAAATTAACAACAGGTATTACAGAACACTGTAATTGATTGCAAACTCGCTTGTACAAAGAAAGGGGCCTAGAAAGAAAGCCTAGGAAACAATCTAAGTATAAATGTTTAGTTTTGATTCTGGGGGGTGACGGTGGAGGCTCGGAAAAGTACGATCAACTCTGCCTTACTCCGTGGACTATCTGATGTAGTCTCTAGCTCGTGAAGATATTGCTTTTTCTTGAAGGTTGCCAGCCATTGCAGGGGTATGGCACCCTTCTATTTATAATAGGATAGATTTTGAGCCGCATGGACGACTTGCAGCCATATGGCTGATTGGCACACGAAGACCCGCTCTCGGGCTGCCATTTATCGGTTTGTTGGGATTTTATTACAGCAAATCTGGGTAGTTAAGGAATTGGTCAGATTGCCACGTATCCCGCTGCATATGGTGTTCTCAGTCTTTGATCATGTGGGGTCACATGAGACTCAAGCATGCGGCCTGAATCATAATTACTCTCAGCTACTGGAAATTTTGGGGCCACATAATCTGGGCCGCATAAGTGTCATGCAGCCTAGATGACACTCTTTTGGCCGCATGGAGGCGTATGAACCCTGCTTTTGGGCGACGTCCCACGTCTCATCTTTCTTATCAAAGTGTCAGAACTGTCATGTTTTGCCAAGACTTGTCAGCTTTATCAGTCGAACTGCTCCTCCTTGGTCGCATATTTTCCTTCTACAGCTGTTCGTTGATTGGCCGCATATGTCTTTGAACAGTCATGCGACTTTCCTTCATGCGGACTTGTTTGGTCCAATGTACCTATGCGACAATTTGTAACCCGCATGAACTCCATATTTTTCATGTTTCTACAGTGCTTCTGCGCACTACTCAGCGCAGGCTTCCTACACACTACCTGTGCTTCTGTGTACTACTTTGCGCACAGGCTTCCTGTACACTACTTGCGCTCCTGTGCACTACTCTGCGTGCAGGCTTCCTGCACACTACCTGCGCTTCTGTGCACTACTCTGCGTGCTGGCTTCCTGCACACTTTCCTGCACTTAGTCGCTTTTGCCAGTTTAAGTTGTTTTGTAGCTAGAACCTTGTAAAACTCATAACATAAAAGTTGTAGATCTCTGTCTTGGCTTCAAGAATCTTCTTGTTTCATATTAATTGGAATTCATATGCGACTGATAATTTCAATATTAGTTCTTGATCTTCTTGGCATGTTTTCTGTACTTGGCTTAACTTGCAACGACCCGATTCGATAACTTGTTATTATTGAACTTGAGCATGACAATACTTGGCTAGAACTTGACTTGAATATGATAACATGAACCCGTCTTGATAATCTTGATTGTGGCCCATCGAGGTGGACTCTTGACAAGTACTTCTGAAAAGTGACAAGTAAACCTGACAAGTCATGTGAAATCTTAATCGCTGTTGCGACAGCCAATCATGACTTGCTAAGTATAAATCTTGTTTTAACACCATGGTTGATTTTCTTGATTATGCATGTACAAGCTACCTGTCTCGTCTTGCATCACGTCTAGGACATGGATTCACTACCAAAATAAGTCATATTGGCGACGACATTAGCGACTCCGGCTAAATACGTCGCTATTTGTTGTGTATTTAGCGACGTATAAAAGTGACGTCGCTGAACGTCGTATTCAGCGATATTTAGCGACTGATAGCGACTAGCATTATGGTTTGGAAAGAACAAGTCGCGGTTTAGTCGCAGAACGTCGCTGGTTGATTTTATTCAATGACGTTTTGTGACTCTTACTCCAGTACATCGCAAGTTTATTAGTTAACAACGACGTTTAACGATGTCTTTATAAGACGTCGTTAAAATCTTTCATATAGGTTGCTGGGAACCGATCGAATTCATTTTTTTTGCTCCAAAATTTTTTATCTCTCGCGTGCCTCGAGCCCCAAATCTCTCTCCCCCTCCCCCTATCTTCTCCGGCGACCTCCCCCCCTCTCGTCTCCGGCGAACCCTCCCCGCGGTGACCCCCTCCCATCGGCGACCCCCCTCCATCGACGACCCCCGTCCCTCCTTCGTACCTCTACCGTCGAGTCCCCTCGTCGATGCTGAACCGACCAGTCCCCTCCGTCGCTGCTCCATCCCTGGCGACCCTGACCCGACTCCGACCAAGGCAGCTAAACCCTAACCCTAGCTCCCTCCTCCTGACGTGCTGACACAGACACGACACGCACACACGCTGACATGAGACACACACACGCTGACACGATACGAACACACGCTAACACGACATGCTGACATGACACTAACCCGACATGCTGACATGACACACACATACGCTGATACGACACACTGTTTAGTGTGTCACACTCACATGCTTATGAGTATGTGACAGTTTGGAGAGGAGGGGACTGTTCAAAAATAGTTTTATGTGGCAACCCCATTGTGAGAACACATGAGTGGCTATGGGCTAATGTGCATCCTAGTGAGTGAGTGTTAGATTGAGGTATCCTATAAGTAAACTTGAGTGTCTAGGAGGTGAGTATCCTGTGACAGGTTAGAACATGAGGTATCCTAAGAAGTATATATTATATAGAGTATCCTAGTACTTAGAGTGTATATATAGAGTATCCTAGTACCCTGAGTGTATAGAGTATCCTAGTACCTATAGAGTATCCTCTAGAGTGTATAGAGTATCCTAAGATATTGGGGATTACCTACTCTGAGAACCTTGCTAAGAAGTATCCTAGTACCTACAGTGTATAGAGTATCCTAGAAGTGTAGGTATGATTGGTACAGTGTTTTAAGCCCTTCTATAGAAATTAAATTTACTTATGCCAAGTCTTTTGGGCCTATAAGAGTTATAGATTTTTTCGGAAATCTAGTATAACGCTGATTGCCTCAAAATGCTTGCATAAGTAAGAGTGTATAGAGTGAGTATACTAGTAGTATATTGTAGTATCCTAGAGTGTATAGAGTGAGCTACCCTACTTCCTTTCTTCTCATTCGGGTCATTGAGCCGACTATTCCACATCATAGGATATCTACCTCAACCTCACCATAGAGAAGTGTAGAAATATTAATATTAACCAAGGTTCACAGTATCAGTTTCGGTATCATTTACGGTTGATATCATGAATCTCATAGCTTCCTGTCACGACCCGCACCCGCTTTTCGGGATGCAAGTGCGTGAGCAAGCCAGATACATACCAAGCGGACTCCAGCCCAACTCGAATACGTAAACGCTGTCTGGACTATGGTAATGTGCTTAATCATGGCAAGGCAAAACTATATCTCAATCCACATTAAGAATATAAAACATGAATAAACACTATGGGTCGTGGTCTGCAGTCCACTAGCATACATGTCCGATTAGACTCCAAGAAATAACATGAGTCTATAAAGTAAACTAACAAGCAGTGTATTTCATGATAAGGAATGAAAGCACGAATGGATAATAAATGTAATATCAATACCTAGATCCTGCAAGTGTATCACAAACATCTACCATCCTGCTCTGCTAACTACTCCATGCAATCGCTAAACCTGAAGAGATCATTAGGTCCTCAGAGGACATAGTAAGATACCAAAAAACATGCCTATCTAACAGTTCTATCATGCATAAGAATATAAACAGACTATAAACAGGAAACAAGACAGAAACTGATAGGTGGCTACTGACAGGTGACTATGAACACGGATACGGGAACAACTATGCATAAATGAATTGCAGGAAGAACAAGTAAATAAGAAATCAATGGAATACCAAACCCTCGCTTCGAGTGTGGACTTGCAGGTTTGAACTAATCACTAACCCTTGCCCCGAGCGTGGACTCGCAGGTTAGTTCACGACAAACACCCTCACCCCGAGTGTGGACTCGCAGGTGTAAATAGATCAAGACAAACACCCTCGTCCCGAGTGTGGACTCGCAGGTGCAAACGGTCAACACTCGCCCCGATTGTGGACTCGCAGGTTGAGGAAACGATCCAGGAATAGCAGTTCAATTACACATACTTGTAGACACGACTCAGTCAAGCTACAAGTGATAAAATGGTACAACTCAGTCATGACACAGTTAAGGACAACCTTAGTATAAACTATAATAAGATCAAGCCCGGTATAACTACACTATCAAGTCACGAAAAGATAGTGCTATACAAGCAAGACTAATAAGCTGATAAACATGGTATAGAGAAAACATATAGACAGAAATCAACTAGAGAACTAAATGATGACATATAAAATAAAAGACTATAAGCATGTACATAAACTGTAGAGGGAGGCAAGGTATCTTGCTTAGTGGTAGCACGAAGAACCAACAATATACTGTAAAGTGGTAAGCCATAAATTCCAAATCTCACAACTATCTCCGAAAGCTAAAATAGACATTGCCAACATTCTCAGAATAGTCAAATTAGCTAGAATTGCCTTTCCATAAGTCCAACTCTGGACACAGGGGCAAAACGGTCATTTCGGGCCAAAACGATGTCCGTCGTTGGACCCGCTTTATACCGAAAGCGTGCTAGAGTCAATGGTATCTAAACTCGTCAAAATACATGTCTATAGATTTATTTTGATGATACAAACCCAATTATATGTCCAAAGTTGGATTCCGGTAGGCCGTATACAAAATTGCCCGTTGAGTCGGATCGTGGGGCCCGCAAAACAGCGATCCGATCAACTGTCTCAGAATCGGACCAAACTTGGCATACAGTACCAGAAAAATGATACGGTCCTGTTGGCGTAAGTTTCGTATCGATTTGACGAACCGGCACAAAGTAATTGGGATTTTTACAAGGTGGCCGATACGGTAAATTTTGACGGATACGCATCAAATTCGTCGCGCACACGCAACCAATTTGAGTTCCGTCAAAGCTCACACATCTGCAAAATCGATATGCACCTTTCGATGCTTTCGTTTGCGACCATGTCGCCCAGTTTATCGGGACGGACCCCGTATCGGTGATTTTTTTAGAATTCTACAGTTTTGTAAAACAATTTTTGTCAATAATTGGGATCTGATTTCTCGGCGCATAGTCGATGAAATCGACTACTGCAAAATGGGTTGTGGAGTCCTATATGTTGTCTAGGTCTGTCATTAATTAGTTTCCTGAGTGTCTCGCCGGATTGACCAAGTTTGGCCTTCCAAGTAGGGTGTTTGGGTTAGTGTTCGTCCTATTTTCAAAAAGTTTTTTGGGCAAGTTTTCATCGATCTTCTGGGCAATATATAGCATATAAATTTGAATTAATTAAAGGTGTTTAAAGTTGTATAGTTTGTGCTCATACCTGCGAAGACGGATCGAAGATCGATTAACTATGCGCTGAGAAAATGATCGACGAAAATGGGTTGCCGGCTGTCACTGCTGTTGCCTTGCTTCGCTGCAGCCTTCGTTGCTGCTATGGATCACAGTTCGTCGGCTATCAGCAGCGCACGCGGTGGTGCGAGGTTGCCGAGGTTGCCGCCAAAGGATCGGGGTATTAGGGTTTTTCGATGGGTTAGGGTTTGTATTTTCAACTCCCTCTCTCTCGAGTTATATATGAAGGGTTTTTTTGTTGTGAGTTTGTAACAAAAGGGGGTTCGAGCTGAGCTTCGTTCGGTTGGCTTTTGGAGAAAGCTGCACGTGGGGGTGGGGGTGTTTTGGCTGGGTTGGTTTCTCTCTCTCTTCTAAAGTTTGATTTAAGTACAAACATAGATACCCTTTCTAATTAAACTAAGGTATATACATATACAAGGCTCTTCATCAAATTGCAATTTAGCCAAGAGATTGCTGAAAGCTGAACATAACCTATATGTGGACCTAACTGTAACTCTGGCATCAGTAAAATTGTGTAGTACCTTGTATATTTGGATGCATGGACACTTCAAAATTGAGACCACTACTTTGGTATTCAAAATTGGTCCTGAGTGTATGGGTGTGTCCATATCCTACTGTGCCATTTGTTTCCAGTAACATTGGGCTAGCTTTAGACCAAGTCTAGCCTATATAGTGCCCAATATACCATATTCAATTAAAAATGTAACAAGGATGTGCAATATGCCTACAAGTCAACACAGAAATTCAATATAAAGTTATAATATTAAAATAAGTATTATTAATAAAAATTAGGAAACACATATGGCTCTACCTTCCCTACCATGGCCAATACACTAGTCAAAGCACGTCACTGCACTATCCGTGCCATGATTCTTGGTCATCTTGTACTCCAAAACTCAACCACGACTTAAAGCATGCCACCGTAACAACTATTTAATTAAAGTTTATAAAATTCCACAAATTAACCAAATTAATTCAAAGAATTAATTTAAAACTATTTTCTAAAATTTCGGGAAGAGGGGTTACAAACCTACACACCTTAAAATAATTTCGTCCTCGAAATTTCATCCCTTCCAAGATTGAATTCCTAAGTTTAACCATTCCTCTAATTTGTAAATACCCTAAATCAAATCTAGGTAAATCTTCAAAAATTCTAAATTTAAAATCTAAGGCACTATTCTTAAGTCAATTCGCTACCTTCAGTCATATTGCTAATAATAATTTGGCTTATAATAACCTCCTCAAAATTTAAATCAAACTCTATATCTTCTCAACCCCCTTCTTTTATATATACCTTTTACAAAATCGACTACCATGTCCCTTTTTTATTTATCATAATCCAATATCATAAACTTTACCATAACTTTCTACCCACCTTTGATCACATTACTTCCTTCGACACAGGTCACTAAAACCTTGTAACCGTCCAACTAGTTGCTAACATCACTACCCATAGATATTTATAGAATATGGTATCTCTAATACCCTCATATCTATCAAGCAACCAAAAAATTAATAATCAAGCAATATTACACTATAATTTAAGAATTTCTGATAAATTCTAGTCAGCACGATCATTCGTCACTCTGGAATAGGAAGGGACGAGAATTAATAGCACAGGAAGGCAAGGAGGAATAATCGAGAACAAATATTAAATTCCAAGGACGTAGAGAAATTTCTAGGAGAATTTTCAAGACTGTGGATTGAGATTTCTAAGGGTTTAGTCAGATGCGCAGGCTCATATCAGTACAGTTACATAATTGATACGATATGCTCCGACCTGCATGGGCCACCAAAAAAACTTGTCACGACCTACACCCGCTTTTCGGGATGCAAGTGCATGAACAAGCAAGATACATACAAGTGGACTCCAGCCCAACTCGAATACGAAAACGCTGTCTGGACTATGGTAATATGCTTAATCATGGCAAGACAAAACTATATCTCAATCTACAATAAGAATATAAAACATGAATGAACACTATGGGTCATGGTTTGCAGCCCACTAGCATATATGTCCGATTAGACTCCAAGAAATAACATGAGTCTATAAAGTAAACTAACAAGCATAGTATATCATGATAAGGAATGAAAGTACGAATGGATAATAAACATAATATCAATACCTGAATCCTGCAAGTATATCACAAACATCTACCATCCTGCTCTGCTAACTACTCCATACGATCGCTAAACCTGAAGAGATCATTAGGTCCTCAAGGGACATAGCAAAATACATAAAAATATGCTTATCTAACAGTTCTATCATGCAAAAGAACATAAACAGGCTATAAATAGGAAACGAGACAGAAACTGATAGGTGGCTATGAATACGGATACGAGAACAACTACGCATAAATGAACTGCAGGAAGAACAAGTAAACAAGAGATCAATAGAATACAAAACCCTCACCCCGAGTTAGGACTCACATGTTTGAACTAATCATTAACCCTCGCCCTGAGCGTGGAATCGCAGGTTAGTTCATAAAAAACACCCTCACCCCGAGTGTGGACTCGCAGGTGCAAACCGATCAAGACAAACACCCTCGTCCTGAGTGTGGACTCGCAGGTGCAAACGGTCAACACTCGCCCCGATTGTCGACTCGTAGGTTGAGGAAACGATACAGGAATAGCAGTTCAATTACACATACTTGTAGATACGACTCAGTCAACATACAGGTGATGACACGGTACAAGTTAGTCATGACACAGTTAAGGACAACCCTAGTATGAACTATAATGAGATCAAGCCCGGTATAAATACACTATCAAGTCACGAAAAGATGGTGCTATATAAGCAAGACTAATAAGCTGATAAACATGGTATGGAGAAAACATATAGACAGAAATTAACTAGAGAACTAAATGATGACATATAAAACATAAGACTATAAGCATGTACATAAACTGTAAAGGGAGGCAAGATATCTTGCCTGGTGGTAGCACGGAGAACCAATAATATACTGTCAACTGGTAAGCCATAAAGTCCAAATCTCACAACTATCTCCGAATGCTGAAACAGACATTGCAAAAATTCTCAAAATAGTCAAATTAGCTAGGATTGCCTGTCTAAAAGTCCAACTCTGGACACAGGGGCAAAACGATCATTTTGGGCCAAACGATGTCCGCCATTGGACCCGCTTTGTACCGAAAAGTATGCCAGAGTCAATGGTCTCTAAAGTCGTCAAACTACATGTCTACGGATTCATTTTGATGATACGAAACCAACCATATGTCCAAAGTTGAATTCCAACGGACCATGCACAAAATTGCCCGTTGAGTCGGATCGTGGGGCCTGCAAAACGACGATCCGATCAACTGTCTCAGAATCGGACCAAACTTGGCATACAGGACCAGAAAAACGATCTGGTCCTGTTGGTACAAGTTTTGACTCGATTTGATGAACGTGCACAAAGTAATTGAGATTTTTGCAAGGTGGCCGATATGGTAAATTTTGAAGAATACGCATCAAATTTGTCGCGCACACGCAACCAATTTGAATTCCGTCAAAGCTCACACATCCGCTAAGTCGATACGCACCTTTCGATGCTTTCGATTCGCGACCACGTCGCCTGGTTTGTCGAAACGGACCCTATATCGGTGATTTTTTCTAGAATTCTATAGTTTTGTAAAACAGTTTTTGTCAATAATTAGGATCCGATTTCTCAACGCGTAGTCGATAAAATCGGCTACTGCAAAATGGGTTGTGGAGTCCTATATATTGTTTAGGTCTATCATTAATTAGTTTCCTGAGTGTCTCATCGGATTGACCAAGTTTGGCCTTCCAAGTAGGGTGTTTGGGTTAGTGTTCGTCCTATTTTTGAATAGTTTTTCGGGCAAGTTTGCATCGGTCTTCTGGAAAATATATAGCATATAAATTCGAATTAATTGAAGGTGTTGGAAGTTGTATAGGTTGTGCTAATACTGCGGATACGGATCGAAGATCGATTAACTATGCGCTGAAAAAATGATCGATAAAAATGGGTTGCCGGCTGTCGCTGTTGCTGTTGCTGCCTTGCTTCGCTGCAGCCTTCGCGATTGCTATTGCGCGTGGTTCACCGGCTGTCAGCGGCACGAGGTCGCCGAGGTGGCCACCAAAGGATCGGGGTGTTAGGGTTTTTCGATGGGTTAGGGTTTGCGTTTTCAACTCCCTCTCTCTCGAGTTATATATGAAGGTTTTTTTTTGTTATTGTGAGTTCGTAACAAAAGGGGGGTCTGGCTGAGCTTCGTTCGGTTGGCTTTTGGAGAAAGCTACACGTAGGGGTGGGGGTATTTTGGCCGGGTTGGTTTCTCTCTCTCTTCTAATGTTTGATTTTAGTACAAACCATAGATACCCTTTCTAACTAAACTAAGGTATATACATATACAAGGTTCTTCAACAAATTGCAATTTAGCCAAGGGATTGCTGAAAGCTGAACATAATCTATATATGGACCCAACTGTAACTCTGGCATCAGTAAAATTGTGTGGTACCTTGTATATTAGGATGTATGGATACTTCAAAATTAAGACCACTACTTTGGTATTCAAAATTGGTCCTAAGTATATGGGCGTGTCCCTATCCTACTATGCCATTTGTGTCCAGTAACATTGGGCTAGCTTTAGACCAAGTCTAGCCTATATAGTGCCCAATATACCATATTCATTTAAAAATGTAACAAGGATGTGCAATATGACTACAAGTCAACACAGAAATTCAATATAAAGTTATAATATTAAAATAAGTATTATTAATAAAAATTAAGAAACACATATGGCTCTACCTTCCCTACCATGGCCAATACACTAGTTAAAGCACGTCACTGCACTATCCGTGCCATATTTCTTGGTCATCTTGTACTCCAAAACTCAACCATGACTTAAATCATACCACCATAACAATTATTTAATTAAAGTTATAAAATTCCACAAATTTACCAAATTAATTCAAAGAATTAATTTAAAACTATTTTCCAAAATTTCGGAAAGAGGGGTTACACTTTCGCAAGCAGGGCACATTGTAGAGCCAAACGTGAAGCAGAGCTTCATATTCAAAATATTAGAAGTA
The DNA here is from genome assembly GCA_029216955.1 of Iris pallida. Lineage (NCBI taxonomy): Eukaryota > Viridiplantae > Streptophyta > Magnoliopsida > Asparagales > Iridaceae > Iris > Iris pallida. The sequence goes on from JANAVB010015200.1 coordinate 8,439,546, forward strand.
AAAAGTTTTCGATTGGTGGTGTGACGAGAAAGGATTCTGACTTGTCCTACCACCAATCGAAAACTTTTTACTTCTAATATTTTGAATGTGAAGCTCTGCTTCACGTTTGGATCTACATTGTGCTCTGCTAGCGAAAGTTATGAGATTCAGGATATCAACCGTAAATGATACCGAAACCGATTCTGATACCGATACTGTGAACCTTGGTTAATATTAATATTTACATACTTCTCTTGGCTGAGGTTGAGGAAGATATCATATGATGCTGAATAAGATGCTGAGAGAGTCGAACGAAAAGCAGGAAAGTAGAGGGGGGTCAGAGGGGGACGGAGTCAGAGAGGGGGCCTTCTTGTTGAACATGTAACGACACACATTTGATACTCATGTGTCTATATGCATCAATTTAGAATATACTCGAATAATGTGTATCTATCTTTGCAGAATTATTATCAAATGGATATAAATTACAATCTGCGGCATCGTTTGTGGATGTACAATCGTCATCCTGATGACATACGCGGTGTGCGAGATAAATTTATACATGGGTAGAGCAATTCCTGTAGTTCATCAAGGCGTTCCCTCAGTACATGGACCGTACCAAAATTAAGAGTCCGTGTGTAAGATGTCGCAATATGAAATATCATCAAGAAGTGGATGTGACATATCATTTGTACTCGAGAGATTTTATGCCAAATTACTATCAGTGGACGTCACACAGAGAACTTGTGCCTTTAGAATCGGAGCTGGAGCCTAATTTCTATGACCACGTTGGTTACGACGAAGGGTGGGTGAACATAATTTTTGACGCTGTGGGGCCTAGTTTTGATCCAGACAATCATGATGCGACAGAGGAGACATCGAATGCCGATGCTACAAAATTCATGGAGTTGCTTGAGATTGCAATGACTCCTTTGTATCCTGGTTGTGAGGATCATTCACCATTTGAGGTGGTTACAAGGCTGCTGAGCATTAAGTCTGATTTTAACATGTCTCAAGAATGCTACAACCGAATCAGCGAGTTGATTATAGAGATCTTGTCGGAAGGGACAAAGTTACCTACAGACTTCTACCGGTCTAAGAGGATGGTGAGATCTCTCTGGATGGGATACGAGAAAATTGATGCATGTTGCAACGGGTGCATGTGGTACTATAAAGATGACAAGGATGCATACTTTTCTAGGATGAGTATCTTAGGCTAGAGCGTGAGCTTACTAGTGCATCTGCGGAAGGAGGGGCTTGTAATTCCTTGCAGCCCCCTCCGGCTCGGACGATGGACGAACTTTGGATGACCGTCGTTGGTGGTCTTCAAAGGGGTACTGTTACGACCCGCACCCACTTTTCGGATACGAGACGTGTCCAAGCCAGCCTACACCGCAGAGTCGGCGGTAGAACGCTATCACGGCCATTATGCTCAAAATCACATAAATAACTTTATTGCTCATTCATATTTCTAAATTTATTACAACATTTACGACATTTATATTTAAAAAAAATATAAAGTTTTCATAATTAATGAAAATAATACAACTGCTATCTATTTCTATGTTTCTGTCTGCAAATACACCCGTACCTCTCCAAAGACAAGTTAAGCCACAGCTAACCTGAAAAATGTTGGTTTCCAGTCAGGAATAGAACAAGTACACAAACCGACGGCAATACGAAAACATAATAGAATCCATAAGACATGAAAATAACATATATGAGATAAAAAATAGAAAGTAAATGATGACATGGCAAGCGGTGAGGAAAACAAGAAAACAAATAAAAGACAACTATCTATGTGGTTTGAAATATCTTGTTCGACATGTGAACGTTTAAGGGGTAAATATGGCACCCTGCACGTGTCGTGTGCAGCTGCTATCAATCAAGATTAGACATATTAGGATAGGTAAGGGTTAGTTCACACGTTTACTAAGATATTTCTCCGTCTAGCTAGTACTCATGGAATCAGGTCGCAAGCATGGTAATCATGAAAATGACAGTCAATAATGTATAATAAATCCATGATACCAATCTCCGTGTGACGAGCGTGTCAACAAGCAGCAAGACATATGTATAAACATTAAATGAAAAGACTACTATGAATCGAAAGCAATCAGAAAGTGTACTTGCCTGAGGTCCTTTGCTGGTGAAACATACAAAACTATACTACTCAGTGAGCCACAATAGTCAAGCTCATACAACCGTCTCTAGATGCTGAAATAGACATTAACAACGTTCTCAGAATAGTTAAATTAGCTAGGATTGCCTGTCCTTAAGTCCAATTCTGGACACAGGGGCAAAACGATAATTTTTGGATCAAAACGGTGTCCGCCGTTGGACCCGCTTTGCATCGAAAAGCGTGCCAGAATCAACAGTCTCTAAAGTCATCAAACCATATGTCTACGGATTCATTTTAATGATACGAACCCAGCGGTATGCCCAATTTTGGATTTCGGTGGGCCGTACACAAAATTGCCGGTTAAATCGAATCGTAGGGCCCACAAAACGGCGAACCGGTCAACTGTCTCAGAATCGGACCAAACTTAACATACAGGACCAGAAAAACGATACAGTCCTGTTGGCATAAGTTTCGTCTCGATATGACGAACGTGCACAAAGTAATTAGGAAATTTGCACAGAGGCCGATACGGTGAATTTCGACGGATACGCATCACATTCGTCGCGCACACGCAACCAATTTGAATTCCGTCAAAGCCCACATGTCCACGTAGTCGATACGCACCTTTCAATGCTTTCAGTTCGTGACCACGTCACCCGGATTGGCGGGATGCACGTCGTATCGAAGGATTTTATTATTTTTAAAACAGGTTTTTGGTAAACTTTGGGATCCGATTTCTCGGCTCATAGTCGATGAAATCGACTTCTGCCAAATGGGTTGTAGAGCCCTATATGTTGTCTATAACTATATTCAAGTAGAATTTCTAATCTGGCACTAGATCGATCGAAATCGATCTTCAAACGTGGATGAATGGACTGTTATTTGCCCTGTTTTCGAACAGGTTTTTACCGAACTTTGGTTCGATTTCTCATCTATTGGTTATGTCACAACTTAGCCTGGTTTTTCTAGTTAGGACATCACTATGACTCGGCCTTCCCTGGCATGGCTAATACACTAGTCAAGGCACGCCACTGCGCTATCCGTGGCACGATTTCTAGTCACCTTGTACTCCGATTTCTAACCATGACTAAAATTATCTACCGTAATAATTAACTAATTAATTATTTATAAAAATCTAAAAATCACCATTCAAATAAAATAAATAATAATAAAATATTTCAAAATTTTTTGGAAAGGGGAGCTACAAATCTACCCACCTTAAAAATAATTTCGTTCTCGAAATTCTAATCCGTAACTATTCATAAAATTCAAAAAGAAAGTCTACCTTAACCTTAATATCCTTAAATTTCAATTCCTCAAAATAGTTTATATCCTCCTCCTAGCCATTTCGTAACTACATAACCTCTAGGACTTCTATCCACCTTTGGTCACACTGCTCCTCAAACTAAAATCTTATAATCTTCTAACTAGTTGCTAACAAGCCTACCAACAGATATCTAGGCATATGGCATCTATAATCCTCTCCTATTTATCAAGCAATCCAAAATTTAACAAGCAACAAATTTACATAAGTAGCTAGAAAATATTGATAAATTCTAGTAAGCATGGCCATTCGTTGCTCCGAAATAGGACGAACAGGAAAATAAGAAAGAATAATCAAGAGCAAATATGAAGTTTCAAGAGCGGTAGAGTGTATCCAATAATACAGATAGAAAGAGAGTTTATGAACCATTGACTTATTTGCTAGATTGGGATACTTCTGTCAAGTCACTTGCTAGATTGAAGAACACTTATTTCTTAGAGGGGCTTGCAATCCATGCAATAGAGAAATTCTGTTCTCGAAGTTAATCTAAACATGGTTCTATAATAGAACGAAATTTGAAAAATCAAGATTGTAATATTTTTCGTGGTTATTTAAACACACGAGCAAGGGATATAAATGCAATACAAGATCGTATCGCGACTTCCAGATAGATGGAATAAGGTTGACGAATGACTTCACATTCTAAGGGGTGGAGACTACATAATAGGTATAGGGACCTATTCAAATAGTTCGGTTTTATAGTCCAAATATGGTGGTATGCATGGATGGATTTTACTAGGTCTTAATGGGTTCCCTAATTGGACATCAGTCGTTGGTTGGACAAATCTTAGATTTCAATCTATATTGACTGGACAAGATCCCAATGATAAAACTATTTCTACTAGGTTAGGGTAACCTAGAATGGATTTCCCCCAAGTGGTTGAGCTAGTTGCCAGTCAGGTTGGTTAGCTAGGTTCCTAAGGCCCAAAATACGCCTTCATTGACTTTTGTTTTTAAGTAGCACATGAGGCCTCAATTGGGTGGCATACTAGTGGCATGTGCGTAGTGGGCTTCGAGTAGATCACAACCATATATTTAGTCGAAGGAATTGAGTCGAAGTTGAGGCTCTAATGGAAGTCGGGAAGTATATCAGTATTATGGTAAGGGTTATAGCTAGTCCTTTTGACCTAAAAGTCGTACTATAAAAATAGAGTACAAGGGGACGTGTTTGAGTGGGACATAATATACCTAGATGACGGTGGACTCGTCTAGATCTTGCATGTGAAATTTGTTGGAAGGTAACAGCTGGTCTCGTGCTCCGAATATTAATGACACGACTGGGGACATAAAATGATCTAAATGAAAAGTGGGAGTCCATGGGGTACTAATTATCATCCTAATGGAAATTATTCTAACCAATCGGTAATCCTTGTATATCCCAAAATTTTAGAAGGCTTACAGTCTACTCACCTTAGAAGCTAGGACATAGTTTTAGGAATAATGAGGTTAGAAGAATTCTAAAGTTTGGATATTGTACCTCGACTCTTGTTAATAAAGAATAAGGCACGGCGTAACAGAATACGGTAGATATAAGTCAAGTCAAGGATCGTTCCTCAATAAATAGAAAACGAGTGTGTACATTGACACATGGTCGATAAAATAGAACGATCTACTCGTCCATAGTATACAAGAGTTATCGACGGGGTAACCAACTCTAAGGCAAAAAGATTTCTAACAACTGAGTCGTGAATTTCTATTTACGTCAAACCTGCCAGACTATTGTCACAAGGGTTCTAGTGGTATGGGCTGTAGTGATTATGTATTGCTGTTGATAACTGGTAGATCATAATATGACAGGGTATTTAAGCTATGGTATTTGGCTAAACTAGTGATTGTGGTGTTCCAATACTAGTTAGTTCTTAATAATAAAATTCACATAACTAGGATAATATTTGTTGGGGAGCCAATCTCGGGACGGGTGTCTACGATGGTCATGGTAAATGATTGTCCTTACCTTTGTCTACTCATCTCACGTCTAAACTGTGGACTTTGGTCGAGGAAAGGTTGGGTTAAGGCTTAAGGGTTGCTAGTTACAGCAAGCTCCAAGCAAATAATTAGAGACTCACAATAATTGGTTTCTTGAGAATAGATAGTCTCCTAGGTTGGCATTTTGACTAAGGGTAAAACCCTAATCATGCTCAAATTCAGATGGCTAGAAGGTCCCAATAGTAGTTTGAGGGTCGAGAGGAGAATGAGTAACTCAAGGCAAGGTTCTAGTCACATGGCTGGTCGATGGTAGCTACACTTGTGTATACGACTATCATAGTCATGGGGATACTCTGTATCCATCTACCAATTACGAGTTTTCGTCTTTCCAAATCAATAAAAGACAAAAACAGTAAAGAGTTCAAGTAAAATGTCACTGAATATAATTACATGATACAAAGGCGAATGTATAATTCAAGAGAAACTGTCAATACAGTCGCGGATGAGATCCTAGATACCTCGATATCTCAATCTACGTGGAATAATCAAAGAGAGAGCGAACCGAGCGCACTAAGGCTGATCAGACCGTAATACATTAATTCTGATTAGACAATATGTTAGTACGCATCCCCAATAAACATATGTCTTGAATCAAGCTCGATAAAAGAGTAAGCTTGCAAAACTAGGCTGTAATAGCAGCGTTGGTCAAGATAGTCAAAATACAAGTACACGAGATTTTTGAAAGGAGGCACAAGTAGTTCGAGTTTCGAGAGAATCAAAACCTTATCTGGTGTTCTTGCTTATACAGTCTTCCTACTATCTTCTTATCCATAAGGCCTTGGTCGACTAATGGGTTATGGATCTCTAAATTCTATATTCTAAGTAAACCTATTAGTGTCAGTCAATTACCTCGTCAACGGATCATAAGGACCACGGAATGCTAGGTTGGGAGACATGCTACCCCGCTTACAGAACTTCCACTAGTATTGGCTTTGGATCTTATGGGACATACAGGGCATTTTTCTATTCTCTATAGTATCCTAAACTTGTAATCACCTCTGAAGCCATTTTACCGAGAATCATGCCTCGCCCGTATACTCTGGCTGTGGTAACCCTTGGTTCCGTGATTTGAAATGTGATATGCTATCAGATACTCTACCTTATATTGACACAAGGTCTAAATAGGTCAACGAAGACATAGTTTTAGCAATGATCCACAACCTACGATTTCTTGAAATAATTTCAACTCTATGGGTCGTGCCTCGCCAGTGCGCTGCTGTCTAGCCATTGCAATCGTTAAATTACTCCAACTATATTCCTAAGAACTTCAAGGGGATGCTAGAGATTCAAACTCGTTGACTATGATAGAAAGCGTAAACATCCGCCTATAAGTCTCAATCCTTAAAGTAAAAGATTAATCGGGAAGGAAATAACTGAAGATAAGGGAAGTAAGAACATGTATTTCAATTGGCCGAGGGAAAACTTTGAATCAATCTACCTCAAGATTTGTATACGAATGACAGAATCAGAAATTATAAACTAATTCCTTACAACAAAATAGGATTTTAAATAGGCAATTCTAACTTATGATATAAGGTTTATATCTAACAGAGCAAAAGAGAATTGAACAATTTATCAAGACTAGAGCCTTAATTCTAGGTAAGCCTAACTTACCAAGTGAATAGTATATCCACATTGGATTATATCGTCATAATAAGGTAATAGTGTATCTATAGAGATCTGGCAAGCTATCTGAATTTAATAATTCTTTATCTAATTTGCATGGCCTATCTGACAACCTTAACTACCCAACGGTCAATTAATAAGGGACACTTATCCTAGTTATCCTCCTAAATAATTTTAATCCTAATTGTGAATGAGCATTTCCTAGTTGCAGGCTCGCAGTAGTACGACTGACATAGGTACTACCACGAGTTCGCAATCTTTTGCAAAAACTGACCTGCATGGGCCACCACAAAAACTTGTCACGACCCGCACCCGCTTTTCAGATACGAGACGTGTCCAAGCCAGCCTACGTCGCAGAGTCGGCGGTAGAACGCTGTCACGGCCATGATGCTCAAAATCACATAAATAACTTTATTGCTCATTCACATTTCTAAATTTATTACAACATTTACAACATTTATATTTAAAAAAATACAAAGTTTTCACAATTAATGAAAATGATACAACTGATATATATTTTTAGGTTTCTGTCTACAAGTACACCCGTATCTCCCCAAAGCTAAGTGAAGCCACAACTAACCTGAAAAATGTTGGTTTCCAGTCAGAAATAGAACAAGTACACAAACCGACGGTAATGCGAAAACACAATAGAATCCACAAGACATAAAAATAACATATGTGAGATAAAAACTAGAAAGTAACTGATGACATGGCAAGCGGTAAGGAAAACAAGGAAACAAATAAAAGACAACTGTCTATGTGGTTTGAAATATCTTGTTCGACATGTGAACGGCTAAGAGATAAATACGGCACCCTGCACGTGTCGTGTGCAGCTGTTATCAGTCAAGATTAGACATTGGGATGGGTAAGGGGTAGTTCACATGTCTACTAAGATATTTTTCTCCCCAGCTAGTACTCATGGAATCAGGTCGCAAGCGTGGTAATTATAAAAATGACAGTCAATAATGTATAATAAATCCATGATACTAATCTTCGTGTGACGAGCGTGTCAATAAGCAACAAGACATATATATAAATATGAAATAAAAAGACTACTATAAATCTAAAGCAATCAGAAAGTGTACTTGCCTGAGGTCCTTTGCTGGTAAAACCGACAATACTATACTACTCAGTGAGCCACAACAGTCAAACTCGTACAACAGTCTCCAAATGCTGAAATAGACCTTACCAACGTTCTCAGAATAGTCAAATTAGCTAGGATTGCCTGTCCTTAAGTCCAATTCTAGACAATGGTGTGTAACGGTAATTTCGGGGCAAATCGGTATCCGCCGTTGGATCCGCTTTGCACCGAAAAGCGTGCCAGAATCAACGGTCTCTAAAGTCGTCAAACTATAAGTCTACGGATTTGTTTTGATGATACGAATCCAGCGGTATGTCCAATTTTGGATTCCGGTGGGCTGTGCACAAAATCGCCCATTGAATCGGATCGTGAGGCCCATAAAACGGTGATCCGGTCAACTATCTTAGAATTGGACCAAACTTGACATACATGACTAAAAAAATAATACAGTCCTGTTGGCATAAGTTTCATCTCGATCTGACGAACGTGCACAAAGTAATTGGGAAATTTGCACAGAGGTCGATACGGTAAATTTCGACGGATACGCATCAAATTCGTCGCACGCACGCAACTAATTTGAATTTTGTCAAAGTCCACACGTCCACGTAGTCGATACGCACATTTCAATGCTTTCGGTTCACGACCATGTCGCCCGGATTGGCGTGACGTATGTCGTATCGAAGAATTTTATTGTTTTTAAAACAGGTTTTGGGAAACTTTGGGATCTGATTTCTCGGCGCATAGTCGATGAAATCAACTTCTGCAAAATGGTTTATGGAGCCCTTTCTATATGTTGTCTATAACTGTGTTCAAGTAGAATTTCTAATCTGGCAATAGATCGATCGGAATCGATCTTCAAACGTGGATGAATGGACTATTATTTGCCCTATTTTCGAACAGGTTTTTACCGAACTTTGGTTTGATTTCTCATCTAATACAGACGACTTTGACTTAAACTAATTGACAGAGGTCAGAGTGGGTTATGTTGTAATCGCACCTGCGTAATAGGGACGAAGTTTCGTCGACCTAGGAGGGAGAACTTTGATCACAAAGTTGAGGTCGGCCTGGGGCTGTTGCTGCCGTCCTGTTCTTGGTCTGCCGTGGGCACGCGGGTCTGCGGCGACTCTGGCCGGCCGGTGGTGGCCCGCAGCGGCGTGCGCGTGGGGAAGGGCGTGCTGTTACGCCCCAGAACCAGAATACTGGAGAGCGGAGGAATGACTCAGCCAGCTACGTATTACGGGTAGATGAATACCGTATAATACGATCAATGCTGTCTAAAAGACGAGGGGGTGCATACTACATAAAAGTCTCACTATGGTCACTTCCCATCTATTGTCTCAATCATTCAAACAAGAAACAGAAATAGAGAACATGTGAGATAAAGCAGTAAGGCGTCCCAAACGCTCAGTCAAAATATTCTTGATATCTGGCTTTACAAAACACAGCCAGATGATGTAGTCAGTATACACAATTGTTATCAGCTGCAGCCTGACTTAGTTACAATTATGCAAAAGTAGGTACAAGATAATCCGACTAACATGTCGGTGCCAAACGGTAAAATATAAAGTATTTAACAAAACGAGCGGGGAAGTAAGAAAACCCACTCGAGCCCTCCTGCGATCATCCCTCTAGTGTTGACCATCGTGGAGGTAGAAGTAAGCTGGATCCTCGGGGACCGGCTCTAAATCTGGCCATGCAAAACCAGAGAGGTTAGACCTATAACAGCAAGTACCGCAAGGAAGCACGATATAAGGGATTAAAACCAGTAATGAGAAAATATGATAAATAGATCTCTGCTTTCTACTGGGATTCACATAGTATCACGACACTTCGAACCAACCTCCAAACCAAATAAGGACAGAAGTTGGCACGTCATGTCCTGACATTCTGATCATCTCAGTTAGGTAACAGAGGACTTACAGTACACAAACAAATTAATTTAAATGGCTATTCAACTACTACGGCTTGCTACTGTGAGTTCCAAGTTATCCTAAAATTATGCAATAGAGATTCCTCAGTTCTTACTATGTACAAGCAAGGCTAGTTTACCCAGTCAATCAATTGCGCCAATCATGAATTGGACGAGTTCCAGCAGGACGCCCGTCATCAATATACAATATACAATAGATAATATAACCAGATACCGCTCCCTGCCCGTGTGGCAGATTTACAGTATCTGTGGGGACCAGCCGGCCTGTCGGGCACTACTAGTCCCAAGAGGGCTGCCATGTAAGAACTCGGGAATCCATTCTCTCCATGCAATCATTATTTTATTTAACTTAATAGTCTCTACGTTAAGTGAAATCCCATGTCGTGGGTCATGGTCATTCAAATGAGTACTTTCGTACGGGGTACGATATGCACAACTCTACAACGATACCAGTACGGTTAGGTTGCAGGTCTTACATAGCGTAATACAACAATCAGAACTAACTACGGAGTAATCATGCCTTGACCATAAAGTACACATACTGCTTTTGTAAAATAAATAAATAAATAAATAAATTGAAGCCTGCATGTGCCTGTATGTCAATGTTCGGGATCAGCCAGTCGATTACAATAGTTCATAATTAATCTGAACGTGTCTCATTCATTCAATTCAATAAGACGACTAGCCAGTCTCTTAGTTCCAACTAGGAACGCATGATCAATTATTAGTCAAAGTAACAGTCGGGGTCAATTCGTGACAAGGCATGAAAGTCAAATTAGTATTAAGCATGGTCGAGTCTATAACTAGCATAAAATAGTTGGTAACACATTCTTGAAGCCAAGAAAAAGATCTACAACTTTCATGTTGGGAGTTGAAAGAAATTCTAGCCATAATTCAGTCAAAATAGGACATATAACAGTCAGAAACAACCAAAATAGGCATATACGACCTATTCTGCGACATGCATGCGGCTCAACTGCGACATGCGGCCTATGCGGCCCAACCGCGATATCTATGCGACTCAACTGCGACATGCGGCCTCATGCGGCCCAACCGCGACATCTATGCGGCTCTACTGCGACAGGCGGCCTCATACGGCCCAACCGCGACATCTATGCAGCTCTACTACGACATGTGCCTCATGCGGCCCAACCGCGACATCTATGCGGCTCTACTACGACATGTGCCTCATGCGGCCCAACCGCGACATCTATGCGGCTCTACCGGCCCAACCGCGACATCTATGCGGCTCTACTGCGACATGCGGCCTCATGCGGCCCAACCGCGACATCTATGCGGCTCTACTGCGACATGTGCCTCATGCGGCCCAACCGCGACATCTATGCGGCTCTACTGCGACATGCGGCTCATGCTGCAGATGAACATAGAAGTTTGACCAAAATTGTTTTGGCCATAACTTCCTCAAAATAAATCAGAATCTAACTTTTTAAAAGCCAAAGTTTAGCAGAATTAAATTCTCTACAACATGGAACCACTTATTTTTGAAAACAACAAAGTTTGATAGATCAAAACCATAAAATCCATATGAAAACCAACACTTGAAACTTAGATCTACACCCAACCATCCATGGAAATCAAGAACTTCAAGACCTAAACTTGTAGAGGATGAGAAGATGAACAACATAGACTAAAAATAAATGGGGATGCATAAAATCCCTCATGGTGTGCAAGATGTACTTGCCTCTCACAGGTGGGTTAGGGTTTGGTGGAGGAGTAAATGTGAATGAATGAAGAGAGAGAATGAAAGAAGAAGTTTTATATCAAGGTCAAGTGGATCTCCACCATTCATTCTCTCCACCAAATCCAAGCTATCCATTCCTTTCCATGTTGAACCAAACCGAACCAAGTTGGTTTACCATGAACCGAAATGAACCAAGAGCCAAGAAAAAGCAGAAAATAAAATACAGAAAAATAATTAGCATGAAATTAAAAGAATTAAATATAAAATAAATGTATGACAGATACTAAATAAATTCGGGCAAGCGGTATACGTATAAAAATACGCATTTCGGGAACGGGGAGTGACACGTGCGTGGTCTTAAGGAAGGAAAGAGCTAGGGTTTCGTTCCTCTCTCGATCTCTCTCAATGTCTCCTACAAATAGTCGCGGTTGGGGGGTTCCGCTCGGGATGCAGAGTAGCCCGGGATGGGCTGGGCTCGGGATGCTACTTCTTTTTTCTTTTCTTTTTCTTTATAATTATATGTATACACACACACACACACACACACACACACACACACACACACACACACACACACACACACACACACACACACACACACATATACCTTTATATTTATCTATACATACACACATATATAATATATTTGTATATACACATTTATATGTATATACTTTTATAACTCTATATATATATATATATATATATATATATATATATATATATATATATATATATACACTTTATTTTATAATTAATAATGAGAGTATATATTTACAATTACTTAATAGGCATCCATATATCTATATATTCATATATATAAATATACTTATATAGTAATCTCCATAAATCTAAACAAAACCTCAATATTATCTATTTCTAGTGTAGGACCTATTCATGTAAATATGAATATATATATTATAACATTTATCTGACAAAAATAATATAACCCATAATAATAATAATATTATATAATAATCACCTCAATAACATTGATAAAAAATAAAATAATAAAAATAATAACGAAATTCAATAAACCAATAATGATGTATATACCATTATGTACAGTCTAATAATTCCAAAATGTACAAGGACCCATTTTATACAAATATCATTGAATATCAACTAATAATGATATTTATAATATTTAATTAAGAATACTTAGAAAATACTCATTAGATCATTAAAATGGAATACAACACCATCATACCATAATACATCAATACGGATGTCATTGGACGTCCCGTAAGACTACATGGGCTTGGCTTGGTTCGGGTCCAGTTTGGTACAACCAGGTCGCTTAAACGTCAAATAATATTAATAATGAATAATTAAACTATTTATAATGGTCATGTCACAACTTAACCTGATTTTCCTAGTTAGGACATCAATATGGCTCGGCCTTCCCTGGCATGGCTAATACACTAGTCAAGACACGCCACTGCGCTATCCGTGCCACGATTTCTAGTCACCTTGTACTCCAATTTCTAACCATGACTAAAATCATCTACCGTAATAATTAACTAATTAATTATTTATAAAAAATCTAAAAATCACATTCAAATAAAATAAATAATAATAAAATATTTTAAAATTTTTAGGAAGGGGAGCTACAGGTACGTACTATGGTACAGGATCCTACGACACCTTTGTGGCGACGCAGTCAATCAGAGCCTCCTCTGCCAGTGTGCATTCCCCACAGCCCACAGAGGAGTCGGTCCGAGTGGGGGAACTCTGTTGCCAGCTTACTGAGCTGTGTGACGAGCTATTACGGAGGATGGAGGAGCAGCCCCAGTCTCAGCTGCAGACGGACGATGTGGCCCTCACCGTACGATTTGATATGCTTGAGCGCACCATTATGGTGACGGACGAGAGGACGGATCGTGCCGTTCAAGCGGTGCAGAAGAAGACAGATCTTGCCGTTCTTACGATGCACGGGACGTAGACAGCCATTGGCGAGCCGGTTTCGAGGCTGGCGGTTGTTATGGATTCTACCAACTCCAGACTGCTGGCCATGGAGCGGACACTTTCTAGTCGTGCTTCGGCATCCACACCGACTGCAGCGGCTCCACTACCTTCTCTTCCTCCTATTGATGGGTCATCACCGGTGATGCTGATCCCGGAGTAGTATAGGTTCCTGGTGTCCCAGGTGCAGGCACTGCCTACTCCTCCTCATCCTGACCAGGCGTAGTCCTTTAATGGACTTGTTTTTATTTGTTGTGTTGGTGACCCATTATTGGTCTTTATGTATTTGTTGGTGACCCATTTTTGGGTCTTTATGTATTTATTTTATTCCGGGTATGACTATTTGTGTTATGTTATGTTGAATATTATCGGACACACTTTTTATAGCCGTTTGGTAGTAGATTTGTATCCACCCGGCTATTTCTTGTCTTTCTGATCGTTCGATTCTATTTATTTGATTATTGGTAGTGCATTATTACTATTTATCTCTATATTGGTTTACCGGTGTTGAGTGTTCCATCGAAGGGGTGGACGAACCTAGGAAATTCTACGGAGGGTTGCTCCGGGTCTATTATTTGCAAACTGAAACTCTAAATGCAGGTACAATATTTTTAATGTAACTGTTATTTATGTGAAATGTATACTGCATTCTGTTTTTATTACATTTTTTTGGATTTAGCGACGTTTAGCGACGCTTAGCGACGGTCAACGACACATGCATACGTCGCTAGAACGTCGTAAAACTGAGAAATAAAACGTCGCAGAACGTCGCAGATACGTCGACGTGGCAAACTGTACAGGTCAGGAAATCTAGTATTCGAACGTCGGTATTCAAGTATCGTAACGTCGCAAAACGTCGCAACAATGATGACATGACAACCAAAAAATTGTCAGATGTAGTGTCGAAAAATGTCGTTAATCTCTGACTGTAATGTCGCTAAAACCTGAATGGACAGCGACAATCAGCAACGAAATGTTACGTCACTAATTAGCAATATTTTTGTCGATAAACGTCGCTAAATCTAGCGACAGCGAGCATCGCCGAATGACGTCGCTATAGCGACGAATAGTGACGTTTTACAGGTTAGCGACCATGAATAAAACATGCCCGAAACGTCGCTAAAAATGTCGTTGTCAGAAGTTAGCAATATTTTTGTTGTTGTTTAGCGACGTTGTTAGGCGTCGCTAATATGAGATATTTTGGTAGTGATTCCTGGTTACCACGGTCAGGGATTCATAATGAATCTGACTAGGTTAAACGACTAGATTGATCAAGTAGTTCATATAAAAAGATTTTTCAGTTACAGGCGATCTCGTTATCCCGGCCACACCTGTGGACTTGTAGCCTGCCGTCGAGTATGACGCATTTCCAGTACACTGTCATGTGTTCCACTTCTTGAAATATAAGTACTAAAGTACACCAGTAATCTTGATAACTCTTGTAACTTGATAACTTTTGTAACCTCGCCTGCATAACCTGGATAGTCTGCAGGACTTGTGACTGTGGGAACATCTCAACTGCATCTTGTTAGTAACTAGGCCTGTGATAACCCTATTTAGCTAATGATAGCAAGTCGTAGGACTTGATTGGCCGTGCCTGCATGATTGTCTCATGATTGACATGAGAATTATATTCCAGCTCTTGTTCGTTCTGATACAAGCTCATATGTTCGTTTAACACTTGTCTTTACATTTTCTATAATTATGTTGTTTTATCTGTTCTTCTATTCTTTATATGCTGGTTTTAGTTCATAGGTGGAGCCTCCCTTGTGGTACTTGCTCTTTCTGGGGTCTGATCCAACTGGTTTTGTATGGCTAGATTTTGGAGTGATACCCGAGGATCTAACTCCTTTCCAGCCAGATGGTGACCACCAGGAGTAACCGTGATAACGAGTGGGTTTCTTATTCTTTTGTAAATTATTCTTTTGAGACGTTTAGCCGTCGAGCATGTGTTAGTTCGTGTTGTAACTTTATTATGTCTGCCTAAGGGCTGTAACATGATTGACAAATTTTAAGGTTGATCATGTATGACTTAACTATTGCTAGTCTTCGTATTTTTTATGACTAGCTTTATGATCATCTGAATATGTAATATTTGGGATGCCTTACCTTATATGTCTGATGATCTAACATCTTGTAACATTTATTTGTTTGCTTGAGATTGAGACACTAGGCTTGTTCTTGATCATAAGAGACTGTTGTCTTGTAAATAAATTCTCATGTATTTAGACAGCCGTGACCGTATTACGAGATGGATTACACTTCAATGTACGTAGCTGCCTGTGTCTGTCTCCCGCTCTCTAGTATTCTGGTTCTGGAACGTGACACGCCGGCACCAAAGGAAAGATGAGCCAGAAAATCGACGTGACAGAGGTCGTCGTAGCCAGCAACAAAATCAAATGAGAGGAGGAATAGAGGGAGCGGGAGCAGATAGAGGGGCAGGAGAGAATGGTAGGAAAGAAGTAGCAGCGAAATGAATGGAAAGAGAAATATAAGGAAAGGAATATAAGGGTTTTTTTCCCCTTTCCATTATGTGGGTGGCGGTGATGTCTGTTACTTTTTTCTTTTCCAATGATGCAACCATTTTCTTTTTATTTATTATAATTGTAATTTATATTTTAGAAATTTTATATTTAGTAATTATGTTAATTACTTGTGTGAAAGAAGAATTAATATTGCATAGAATTAATTATAATTAATGAAATATATTTTAGGTTCAAATGACAATGTACAGAAATTTGTTGGTAAGCATAAAATTGATTAAAATTTTGTTAAATTTTTATTAAATTTTTATTTTAAACATAATTTTTCCAATTATTTATATTTAGTATGATATGTTTAATTATAGTGATGTGTTTTAAATGGATTTAAAATATTATTTAAATTTTAACTCAATATAAATCTAATTACAATATGTTATATTAAATTATAATTTTAATTTAATTTAATTTAATTTATTATTTTAGAAATTTTATATTCAATAATTATAACATTAACATCCACTTTCAACAACCATCCAAACAAGAAAATTTATTTTTCTCCACTTTCAACAACCGTCCAAACAATCGAAATCTTTTTCTTTCACTTGAAGCAGACAAAAAGTACTCTATCCAAACATATTTTAAAAAGTGTCACTTGCTGCAAGTGCACTGTAATTTATTATGATATAAGTGTTATTTTTACACCCGTAAAGAGTTACTTGTATCCAAACAGTCCTTAAAATAGATATGGCTGACAGACAGATTAGGACGTTCCTCTGGCAATGTACTTTTCTAGTCTCTCAAATTATTAATGTGAAGAGTCATGATGGCACCGGATTGTATTAAAACTCGAAGATACTCTCTATTTTCAAACCTGACATCAATTTTGGTGAAGGGCAACAATGTGACATGTTGGGACTTCTTTTAATTGGGTAGGCTGCCAACCCTAGCTAGAGATTGCTAGAATGGTTCAAAATAATCACATGAACTCACATCCAAGGGTGAAACCAGTGTTTTAAAAACCGGATCGAATCGGTCGGTTAAATCGGTCAATCTGATCAACCCGTAAATCAGTAAAGTTTTCGAATTAGTTTAATATCGGCTCACTATTTTTTTAAAAATCGACTTCTTTCGTATAAATTGGTCGATCCGGCCGATTGGACCACCAAATCATCTGATCCAACTTAGTTTTAAATCGATTTGACCCTTGACTTTTTTAATTCTAATTTTTGTGTGTTAAATGCTAATTAAAATTAGCATTTTTCAAGAAGCTTGCAAGTGAAATGGCAGCACTGTGCAACGTGCACCTCTTGCGTCCTCCTATACTAATGCCATGCTTTCATGCAAGTGGCTGCATGCCATTATCTCCCATATGTTTCTAGCTCACATTCCAATTTCCAAAATTGTTTCACTCAAATTTGAAAGGCTGCTTTATGCAATTTGTTTAGCAAAACTTCTTGCCTTTTGATCTTCCTGTTTAATTTTCTTTGACAAATAACAACTTAAAAATCAATAGCAGCAACTAGGGCTCATCAAAATAATATTAAGTTTAATAATAACGACATGAGATAATATTAAGTTAAAAATAATAATGCATTATTTATCATGACTTTATTATACTTTGCTAACATAAACTATGTTCTCATAAAAATGAGGCTGACCACGTTCATGTGGATTGGATCATTGGAATGAATTTGATGAACAAGTTCATGAGGAGCAATTTTAATTCCCACAATTTTTTTGTATATTTAAATTTCAATCTGTAAGGTACTAGTCAATTATATTATGACATAATGAATAATTTTTATTTTAAAGACTTGATAGTATGTCAATTTACTTTTACGTTATGTAGTTTTATAAAGATGTCTTATAACAATCCAAGTTTGGTCAACTTTTGACTTTTTGGTTTAGACTTTAGATGCAATAAAAGTTAACATGTTTGTCTTATTACTAATTTAGCATAAGTAGTATATTTGTAATTGTGTATTATGTAATATATTCAAATAAAATTGTAACCATATATAGCTGGTTCAATTCGGATTAATCTATTGGTTGAACCGATTTGATCCAACCAAGTATCCTGACCGGATTGATCTCCTGTCCGATCTTTAAAACATTGAGTGAAACATAGGTAAGCCTAAGCATTGCCATGTTAGCACTTGTGGTTGGCCTACAAGTGATACAAACTCAGCTATGTAAACATTTTAGCGTGGTTATATGCCATCAATATCACCCATCATTTTGTGTCAGCAGTATTTTTCCATCGCATTTTCTTTCCCACATGCATTATTATCTGATGGGAAAGAAACACGAAAAATTGTTCTTCCAAGTTGATAGAATTTAGTGAGAATCGGAAAAAAAGTACAAAACCAAATATCCCAAAGTCAAAATAAAAGTACAACACAAACACCAAAACTTTTATCCCAATAATTGTATCATATTTTTTGAATATGGATAATCAATTAAGTTTAACATTATGATATTACTAGTATTCATGCAATCACGTTATTGTCGATACTTAAACTTATGATTGTCCTAAATGTATATTAAATCTATCTTGATGCTTTGTTTGCCTAACATGTATTTGCAAAGAAGTAGTAAGCATGACCGAACTTGGACATATGTAATCACTACAACAAAAAGACCTATTAATGACGCTTGATAAGTGGATTTCATGACGACTGATAAAGAAGCATCATCAAAGTTCGAAATACCTTTTTTCTATGACGGTTTAGGCTAATTCTGGGATTCTTATAACGTTTATAAAACAAAGCGTTATTAATAATTTAGAGCGGTGGCAAACTTGTAATATTTTTTAAGTTTAATTGTTGGCAAAATTCTTGCTATAGCCCACCTCTCCCCCAAAATATTCTGGTCTTCTCCTTCTCCTCCTTTCTTCTCCCTCCTCTCCCCCAACTCCAAAACCCTAACCCTAGATCCAAAATCTTCGAGGAGGGCCTCACGCTCCTCGTCGCCCTCCAGGACAAGCTCGAGGCCGCCGCGCACGCGATCGACAAGAACGCGAAGGAGGAGCGTTAGGGTTCTGCTCGTCCTCTTCTCCGCTCTATACTATTCTGTACGCACTTCCTCACTTCCCACCTCCTCACTCTCCCATTGGTCACTCTTACGGATCTGGTGGATTTTGGTGCTGTGATTGTTGTTTGGTCTTTCTGGAGGCTAATTTATTCTTTTAATTTTCTATTGGATCCTTAGATTAGGGTTTTGACATCGATGGTTAAATCTAGGGTTTTGACATCGATGGTTAAATTCTATTGGATCCTTAGATTAGGGTTTTTGTTTCTTCTCCACCGAAAAGTCCCAAATCCCTCCCTCTCTCTCTCTCTCTCTCTCTCTCTCTCTCTCTCGATTTCAATCATCACATGGCTCTGCGCTTCTCCAATCAAATTGACACAGTTTGCTCCACCTCCTCCTCCTCCTCCAGCTCCATAGCCATCGATCAAACCCTAATTTCTTTAGCAGCTCTCGATTCCTTCCTTCTCTGTAGCTTCGAACCCAACGCAGTCCCTTTTCGTAGTCGCCGCTCCGAGTCCTGGTTCTGACCGCCGCCGCCGCCACTCCGGAGGTCGCCTTTGCCCTTTCGTCATGGGGAGGAGTAAGTTTTGGCTCGGCTTTGAACTGGAATTATACGATCCCGGCCTTCGAAATTACCGATACTTCATCTATATTTATAGTTTCCAAGTTTGATCTATAGAGAAGTAGGAATTGATCATTTGTCGACGGGTTAGGAAGGAATTATGCGGGAACTGAAATTATCGGAGAATCATTGAACTTATTTGATGGTTCTGCTAATGATTCGAGAAGGATTGAGAATTGGGGCTTTGAAGTCCCATCTCGTGAGCTATTGTAATTTGATGATTCCAGTGGGGTCAAAAATTAGGGTTTGTTTTGGTGGTTAGGAAGGAATTATGTGATGGAATTATGTGATTTTTGATAGTTTTGTGTCTGATTCTGGATGATCTGTTAAGCTGTAGAGAAAGGTGTTAAGAATACTGAGAATTTGAAGCTTCATCTTCTGAGAAGTAGAAATTGATGATTTGGTGGTCAAATTTAGGGTTCTTTTGTCTGTTGGAAATAAATTATGTGATTCTTGATCTGTTATGTTAGATTGTTAATGCTTTAGATTGAGGCAGTGAGTTTAAACAGAGGAAGGTGTTAAGAGATTCATGGTTTCGAAGTTTTATATACTGAGAAGTAGATATTGATGAACTGGATGGTAAAGAGGTGGGAAGGAATTATATGATTTTTGATCCTTCCTGTTAGATTCCGAGTAGTTTGGGTTGAGATTGTGAAGTTTTAAGTATAGAAAGGTTTTAGGATTACCAAAAATCCTACATAATGATACAAATCTTGGGTGAACTCATCCTAAAAGCTAGTAATTAAGAGAAAAAAGCCCAAGATTATTTCAAGCCCCATATAACGGATGTGGGACTATAGGATCGTAGCACATACATCTGTTTGCAATCAAAATTTAGTTTTAGTAATTATTTTTGTCGTTTTCATAATTTCTAGACAGAGTTAATTCTTGGCTGTGTATTGCTTATTGTTAGTTCTTGAGCTGCTAGTTTAGGAACTATTGTTAAATATAGTTGCATCTTTTTTTGATGCAGGAAAGCAAAACAAGAGCACCACTGACCAATTTGATAGCAGCGATACTAATTTTCTTCCCTTAGGGGTTGCTTGCGGATGTTATTCATGCTTGGCGTTCTCATTCTTATGTCTTCTGCTTAGTTATATTCAAATTATTTTTTCACTCTCTAACAGCTGGTCAACTACTTCAGAATTTTGTATATATATATTACTAATTTCTGTTATTACTTAGCTGACTCGGTTCAACCATCGTGTATTTGTAACGCACAGGTGGGTCTTCTCCTTTGTGCAATGGGATATCCTCCAAATACAATAGTATACTTGGCTGGTTAAAGTGTTAAGCTGACATTTTCAATTTTTTGCAAAAAGGGTTCAGGCGAGAGTAAGGGATCAGAGGATGAGGCTCTCCCACGACGGCGCCGGCTGCAGCAGCACCAAGTCGTCGCTCAGCTGCGACACTACTTCTCTTTGGGACTCCCGATATCTTCAAGAGATGGCAGAGAGAAGATCCATGGTCAGAATCTACTTAAGTAGATATTTCTAATAATTTGGTTAGCAAAAGAGAAATTTATTCCTATTTTTTGGGTACATTCTGTATTTGGATATTCAATGTAATGAAGATGTTGATATGTACTCTATTTTGAGAAATGTAATAAAGATGGTGATATATAATATTAAGTTTTTAGAATGTAATATATGCTGTGCAGTATAGAGCATTATAAATATGCTAATTTGAATAGTATAAAGTGTTATAAATGTGTTGCATTGAGCCTATATGTATTATCTATTCATGACGTTTTATAATTGTTCTGAATTGTGCACTATATATTAACTATTCATAACGCTTTTATAGAAACTATTCATGACGGTTTCTTTATGACGTTTTTAAAAAACATTTATAACACCCGTTTTTATAACGGTTGCTGTAAAAAAAAGCGTCATGGTTCGTCATTAATGACGCTTTTTAGTCGTCATTAAAAAGGTTTTTTTGTTATAGTGAATGAAGAATTTATGACGGGCCAAAGATGACATGATACTAGAAGATTTCTCTGAACCGTCCAATAACATCTACGAGACCTTGCATTCGGAGGTTCCGCTAACCGGTCAGGGGACAGGGATTGAGGGGACAGCCCCCCTCCCCCAGTATAGGGGTTCGGGGGCAAAGCCCTAGAAAGGTATTCAGATATTCAAATCTGTTTATTATTGGACGACTGGCGTTAGAGTAAAAAGTCATCATTCAGGAAGTTTGCAATCCACTCGTGTCCTTATATTTTATTCTGTATTTTAGTTTTGCTTATAGGACTAGATGTACATCGGGTTTGCATTTGGCACTAAGAAGCTTACCAAGTCTACTCAAATCAGCTTGAACCTATTGCCATCACGAATTAAAGGGGAGAAAAGTTGTATTAACTTTTGTCTTTATGGATTACAAATAAAGAAGTACATTTAGAACCCTAACATTGAGGGTTTGTAGTACAAGATAAGATCTGGAAAGTGTGACGATAGAGATCGAGTACTGTAGTAACTTCTTTACTCCGTTGATGATCTACTAGCAAATGCCTTTAAGCTCTTTGATATGCTCTCTCTTTTATGTGTCCTCTGTTTCTTCTGTGTCTGTCTTCTCTCTATCTCTGTTCTTCTTTAAGGAAAGAGATGCGCCTCTATTTATAGCAATTCCGAGACGACAATTGGATGTAATCTGCTGCGGGATCCATGGCACACAATCTGGATTGTTAAGCTATTTTCTATAGTCGTCTAACCACAAAGCCTGGTTAAGGTGACATGTGTCATTGATTGGAGGAGATCCGCTACAGAGATCCTGAGGGCACTGTTACGTTAAAGTTGGTATAATGCACTTACCAAATACAGCTGCTAATCATATGGCCTGATCATAGTGACACGTGGCTCATCTTTGGTTCGGAAAGATTTTTCTTTAAATAGGGAAGTCATAACGCACATGTCCTAAACGTGAGATCAAATAATCAAGATTATATGTCCGATCGTTTTGACACGTGGCACATAGTGAGATTTAAGAAAATCTCTTGGTTTAATAGGGTGGTTAATAACATATACGCTATAAATGTAGGATCTAAATCACCTAGCACTTTAATTGGATGGTCTGGTTGATTGGACACGTGGCACATACCAAGATTTGGGAGAATATGTCTTCTGGAGATGAAGATTTAGCCGCATGGATCCTACCGCATGAAGACTTTAAAGAGCATTGTCATATAAAGTCTTGGCCGCATGGGGACTTTTGGAAGCACTACCGCATGAGGAGAGTGTACACGTGCCATTACACTGCTATCTTTCTTTAACAGGTAGTGACTAGGGTGATGAAGGCTTGTGCTGTTGTCTTTGTACGGGGCGCTCGGAGCATCATAGAAAGAAGGACCGCTTGAGGAGCCACATGAAGAGGCACGGGTTGGTTTGTTGCCTCTTAGTCGCATGACCTGATATGGTTTGGACTGAGTGGGCCTTTGGTGATTTTCTATGTTTCTATATGACCCCCTTCAAAGTTTTCAAACTTTGAATAAGTTTGAAACACGTTGAACAGAAGCATGGATGTATAAAGTTTGGGCCATCTGGGCTTGATGACGCCGTCAGTTATGACATAGGGTGCGCTGCCATGCTGTTAGGCTTTTTGAAAATCCACTTTGTCTCAAGAGGATATCGTTTAGGATTGCTTGCTTAATTTGCCTTTACCCCAGGCCGTATAGAAATATTGAGCACCTTTAGAGGGGGTAAATAGAGCATGTCGTGCAGCACAATAATAATCACCACTTAAAGAAAATTTATGGTAACAAACTAACTGATGTGTAAGCAGGTAATATAAAATAAATGCATAAAGTAAAAAGTTCAGAAAAGAAACTCAAATACCGAGTTTATCATGGTATCCCTCTGATAGGATTAGTCCAGTTTCGAGTACTCTTGTTCGATATTAAATCTACTATGTAGTAAAATACAAGTTTTGAATCTGAAGTGCTTGCAACTACTTACAATGCGTGCTTCTAATCAGAAAAGCACTACTGCATACTTGCAAGCCTTTAATCCGAAGGACTTGCCAACTTCAGAAATATGATAAAATCATAACGGTTTTTAAGCCTTCTTTACAACTCGAACCAACTTCTAGATCGAACCGAACTAACACTTACTTGGTTAGGAGTAAGAAGGCTTAAAAACCGCTTGTTTGCAAATAAATTTTTTATTACATATGTCCTGATTTGATCTTCTGACTGCTTGTCTGCAAGTACATGTTAGGCGAACAACGCAGTATAATACATTTGATGAATATTAGGACATGATAAGTTTAAGTATCAATAGTAGAGTGATTAGATGAATATTAGTGACATCATAATGTTAAAATTAATTAATTAGCCATATTAAAAAGTATGATACAATCATTAGACTAATAATTTCCTCCTTTTTGGTTATGCCAAATCAGTTAAGTTTAAATTATAGATAATAAGAGCTCATATAACTAATAAACACATGTCATGCCCCAGTCCAAAAATATATAGGACTAGAAATGTAAACATGCCAGCTAATATGATCTAGAATAAGTTTCTAATTTAATGGCTTACTCCAGATGTACTACGATGTAAAATATACTAACTGAACTATATCTCGACCGCGTTTCATTCCAAAATAATAAACAAAATCAAAAACAAATAATACATGTCATGGTCTGCAGCCCATTAACATATATGCTTGGAATGGACCCGAAGAATAGTATAGGTCCATAAAACTAGGCTATAACCGCAAAGACAGAAATAATAGTACAGAGGACGCGAAAGCGATAATAGATAATACTACCAATAGTACCTAAATCTCGCAGAACACATCACGATAACTTCTTGCTAGAAGTCCAACTAATACCTTGAGAGATCACATGGTCCTCATAGAGACATAACAAGATATAGAAAATATGCCAATGTAAAACTGAATAAATATAAGGGAATAATCCTAAATCACAACATGATCCAATAGCTCATTATTGAAATAGTGAACCATACCTACAACTAGACAAGGACAAGGGTGGCACACTATTCCATGATAAGATAATGTGTCATGTCTATGTGAATGCATATTGAAGACGACTTTGGACATATGGGTAGGTGATAAGGATATAGCACTAAATCACAGGCCGGCGACGGACCATGAGCCGATGAATGCACATATAGTAGCATACCTCCCGATCGTACCTAGCACTTAGCTAGTGGCAACTGCCAGATATATACTCTATTATATGTGCCTATAACCAGGTAACTAGGAACTATGAGCCAAACATTCAACTATGAACTATGAGGCTCAAGACCATGCAATCTTCTCCAAGGATTACGAAGTATAGTTAGGTAATATCATAGGTCTTCTTGTAGTCTTCCTCGCCTATAGGATAGCACAAGTCATATCTATGACTCGGACAACCCATATCTCTAATGCAAGTCATCTTACTTAGACACGATCTAACTATCCAATGAGTCAACGCACCAATGGCCAATCAATGCACAACTCATGCATATGAAACCTCACTCATGTGTCGTGTAATAAAATATGTCAAGCCATGGAAGTTATATCAATAACTTCACCGCTAACGGTAGTCCACTAACTCTAAGTCAACACACACACCCAAGTCATCGATGACTACATCGATGGCACCCAAGTCAAACTTGGACACACACAACTATAACTGTAACCAACGGAAGCCCAGAAACAAGAAAAATAATTTAAATAGAGAACAAAGGTAAGGTATAGTGCCTGGAACTTCGAAAACAGAGTAAATCAAAAAATCCGGCTCCAACTACAGTCGAACAATCACAAACTCCTAAAATATAAATAAACTGGAATAAATACTAACTAAAAGACCTCACACATACCATATATAGCCTTTACTTAAGCGACCAAACTAGTATATATCCAAATATAGTCATATCCTTATATATATATTATTATGCTATCATGATAAAATAATATTCTATAATATAAAAAAAATCTACTTTAAATTATGAAATAAATAAATAAATAAATAATATATTTTTGAACAATATATATATATATATATATATATATATATATATATATATATATATATATATATATATATATATATATATATATATATATATATATATATATATGGAAACAAAGTAATTATATACCTATTCCAGTTTCTATATAATCATGCCTAATATATACTTCATCATGCCACTTAGATAAAATAGTATTTTTATAGACTAATAATACTTATTGATTATGAGATTATTTACAAAAATATTTGTTAAAATTATTTAATCATAATATTTAGCATAAAGTACACTTCTCATAAATATATCAACTAATTGGCTTAATAGGCCAACTTGCGGATTAAATCAAAACCAAAAATAAATATAAAACTAATATTTTTAAATTCTGAAATAAATCACTAAATATTAGTAAATAATTGGTTTATATAGGAAAGTATATATTTAGGTCATCATGAACACATTAGAAATATTGGATATCGAAAATACCGGTAGTTTAAAAAAAGAAAAAAGAAAATTCAACTACGGTAGACTCGTTTGATGAAGATGGTAACAAATAAATACAAAAATGATTAATGTATCAAAATCTAATTTATGGGGGTCATAGAGGGTCAAGTTAGAATCGTTACCAAGTAATTTTTTGGTGTCGAAAGGCGTCCTAAGTTGATGAAAACCACCTTACGAGAATATTGGTTCAGCCAAGACATATTTTCGTAGAACACATGCCCTGGCCAAAGGGAAGCAAAGCGTGCCCTAAACTTTTGTGGAAAGGTAGAGGACATGTATAGTAACTCATTAGTTTTAGCTTCACGAGAAACATATAACAAAAAGTTAAAAAAGCACATGCACGAAGAGGACGAACTTGCTGTTTGGTTTAGATTTGGTCGAATTGTGTTGCACCGACTTTGTGGCTTTGTGTCGGCCTCCAAAAATGTCGTGGCCGACTTGGGGCTTTCTAGGAGGAAGGGAAGAGGTCTTAGGAAGGTTATGATGAAGTGGGAAGGTATGAAAAGTTTAGGATTGGGAAATTTTGTTCGAAATAGAAGGGTCGGCGGGAGGTTCTTAGTAGAAGTAGCTCTTGTCACGTCCCGATTCCACAGTCATTTCACCCACATTTAACTCTTGGAATCGATCGTCCTCGCTTGGGCGTGATGCCATACAAGTCTAGTACTGCACTTGTACAAGGCAAAGACGGTATATAATTGACAATATTCAAATAGGAACACATCGCAGCAACATAAGTAGACAAATTGAAGTTAATGAGAACATTCTTTCTTATCGAATAGAAACACATCACTGATTTATAGCAGCGGAGATAAACAAATAACTTAAAGTCGTACAGAGATATATAAAAATGTATTCTCTTTATTGATAATTGAAGTAGAGTACAAGACTTGTAATAGAATACAAAGTTTACAATACATCTCATTTTACATTGATAGCCGACTATTCAAATGCCATAAAGCTTACATTTGATACTTTGATACATTGGATTACAACTCGATATCCTGACTTGGCTTATAACTCACTGGTACAACTGATTACAATGTTCCATACATTATGCCCTTTACAGACAGAAGTCATAGTCTTTTTGAAGGAGAGCTTCTGCATGCCCAACAAATCTTCGATGCCGCGGGACCGATCAAGCCAATCTTCGTGTACAGAATTTCCTAAGCACAAACACCTAAAAGGAGTGCCCACGGCGAGAAGAATCCAACCCACTCGCCTAAACCAACACTAAGTGGTCAATTTTAGCAAGCATTCATTATAGTGATATTTCAAGTTGGGGCCTAGCTTCAGTTTATAGTTCATGAGCAGAAACATTAAAGTATGTAAACTTGTTCTTAACAACATTTATGTAGAGGCATCATTATAGCATACTTGGTGTTATCATGTGAAGGTATCATTAAGGCATCGTTAGCATTAACATCTTAAACATATTATGACCATTATCATAGAAAGCATCGTTTAGCATGTATGTTATGTTTAAGCAGTTTCATGGCAAGGCAACATGTTGGTATACTGAAATTTAACATGTTAGGCAGGTTCTCATATGGAAAGGCAACATCACAGCACCATTTTGTTTAACATGGTAAGCAGACAAGATAAATCAACATATGTATTGAATATATCACATTTAAGTGATTTCTTATCGATAGCCAACTCCTCGTACCTACATCAAATACATGTTAGCAGAAATGCTTACTTTGCCTGTATAAAACATTTATTAGCGTGCATCCTGACTACATGGTCACTGGCGTTGTTAAACCATATGGTCTCTTTTTTATTTCTACATAGGACTTCAAGATAATGCGATGACACCATAGTAGGTAGCGAGCCTCTTTGCTGCCTCGTATTATCCATGCTCCCAAAGCACTCACCATTATTTCCTCCAGGCCGAATCGGTCCCTAACATCCAGGGGTACCGATTCGAGGAAACTTTTCTCAAACCTTGTATACAAGTTGTCCATGACCATGCGAATACTTGTCCGACTTGGTTGTGAACATAATCACATGGTAAAATAATAAAACGAAGTAAAGAAAGCAGTGCATCATTTAAGTCATGTTCAATAACTTATTCATTTCCAATATTACCATCATTTCACTTGGTAATCTCAACGATCCCAAGCCTCATCATTTCTCATTGCATCGATCATTCATTTCTCGTTCCATCAACTCAGATACATTGAAGCATTCCCATATTATTTATTTCTCAAGGGACATGTAGCATTTCATTTTTAGGGACAATATCATTCTTTTTATTGCTTATAAGAAAACATGCGGTATTTTACATCTTTGCGACAGTTACATAGAGTAAACATGATTCAGTGTTTTACTTGTTCCGGCAACTTATTTAAGTGTTTTCTTATTCTATCATTCACAAGGCATCTTATTTAAGTGTTTTACTTGTTTCGGCAACGTTAAGCATAAGGACATTATCGATTCATTCTCAGGCATCAAGTCATATTAGTAGTTCAAGTGTGATTCATTCAGCAGTTCAATATTCATGTGTTGTTCATTACAATATTAGGCAACATAAGCATCTCTATTATCCATCCACTAAAACACATCTAGGGGAAAATCATAGCATAAAATACTCTATTTTATTAAGCATGAAGGTGTAGAAAGGAGGGAGGATAGTTTCACTCACTTGTATAAAGGGTCTTCTTGTTCCGATCGAACACATTTCCACTAAGCGTAGATCCACCATCGAACCACGTTCCAATATCCATTCCGTCTAGCTAGCTAAGAGAGACTGCATCAGTCTTAATTCTTCTGATTTCCAACCCAAGTCACGGTCCAATATTTTGATCGCATCCAACAAGCCAACCAAATGTCTCGCGCGGAGCGGGACGTTAAATAATATACCACTCAAAAAGTTTTGTCCTCAAAACTTAAGGGAACAAATCATTCTACTAACTCACTAGTCACAACAAATTGATCATTCAGCTTCTATTCAATATTTTGATTCGGCACTTTAGAAAATCTCGAGATTGTTATCTAACTATACTACTTAATCCATCGATGATTCAATTCGTCTTTCTCTTTTCCATAATATTTGTACTACCTCATTGATTCATCAACATTCTTCCAGCTTTGTTATCTTCGTCGCAGCCTACCAC
Source organism: Iris pallida (assembly GCA_029216955.1). Lineage (NCBI taxonomy): Eukaryota > Viridiplantae > Streptophyta > Magnoliopsida > Asparagales > Iridaceae > Iris > Iris pallida. Next base: position 8,468,993 of record JANAVB010015200.1, read on the forward strand.
TTCGTTTGGATTCATACACATATCTTAGGCGTCCCCAAAATATATACATTTTTGCCAAAGTCTGTGCTAGTGCGATTCAATAAGCTCTCCCGACAATGGTATCTTGTCGCAGCCTATCACTTCGGTTAGATCCATACACATACTTTAGGTATCCCCAAAATATATGTATTTCAGTCAAGTTCTGTGTTAGTACGATTTTGTTAAGCCATAGTGCAACTCTCTTTCCCAAATCCGACTTAGCATCCTTTCAATTGACTTATTGTTTCGTTCTCTCGCCACAATCGCTATCTTTCAAGCCACAACACTTAACATCAAGGACAACTGGGATAAGTTCTTTATTCGAGCATGATATTTCTAACATTCGGACCAAGGGTCCAACTTAGAGCCAATCATACTAAGAGTTCACAACATGCAATCCTATTCCTTTCCGAATCCAACTATAATTCTCACCGAGGCAATTCATGTTTTCTAAAAGATACAATCCAAGGTCACCCACTATCGATTTCTCGAGCCAAGAGTACAATTCTATGCGGCAGTCAAGATTAATCCAGTTACCCGACTTTAGATACCGATCCAACATTTCCGTCATGAGCAGTCAATTCCATCTCATGGAATAATTCACTACTTCATACATACAACTCAAGTCTCATCCCATGATTCCAGTTCTCGCTAAGGCCGACATATTACTTCCCAAGGGTCAAATATCTCTAAGGTTCATGTTGAAGCATATACTTTCTTGGGTCATACTCATCATCATCTCTCGTTCAATACCAAAAGTTAATCCTACGGTTCACCAACGGTCACCCTATTATTCGGTCAAGTCTTCTAAGGCTAGCTATACCGATAGCTAAACCTATTTACTTGGTGACTTCCCTAGAGTGGACGTCTACTAGGGATCATACTAATTTCTTATTCTTAGGCCAACAAGCAACCGACAGTTTCCAACAACTCTACCCAAACCTATGGGTATCCACTCAGTTTAAACAATTAATCATTATTGTCGACTATGTCGACAATTGGTTATGTAGCCCACGGTCGCTAGAGTCAAGTCTATCTATCCAGGGTCATCCTCAAGGAGCTAATTCCCACAGAGGCTCGTTCTAGACTTACTCGGCGATCGACTAAGATCGACCTAGTAACATTACGGTCTAATTACCGATCCAACATACTATTCCCAACGTTCTAATAATCCATCAAGTAAATTTCCAATGATTCAATTTCTATTCTAATTTCTTTGTACCAATACGGATCTATATACCGAGGCTAACTATTCAAGTGTCATCGATTTCGATAGTTTTAACAGAACTACGAAATCATACTATTCTCTATATGACAAAGTCATATCACTAAGTCATAAGCCAGCAATTTGTATCCCAACCGACAGCCGTTTATACCGTCACACCATCTGCTGACATTATCCAACACATTTGTGGTTCTAAATCCCATTCGTTTTCCAGCAATCAAAATATCACACAGATATTTATAATTTCTCATATCGTAAGGGTCAAGTAATTCATTCCACTCTAATCCGACAATTCATGCATCAATTAACTATTCTCTATGAAACACAAATATTCAGGGTCACTACTCATTACTTTTATGATACACTTTAATTCCTCAGCATACATGCACATATGCAACAACTATCTATTCTCCAAGCTCAAACGCAGACTCAACCTTTAATGATTCTATCCTTCGATAATCAAGATGAGTTAACATCTGTCGTACCTTACGGTCATAGCACAGAGTTCCAACATTCATCCGAGTTACCGATAATATTTCAAAAACTTTCAATTTAGCAACCAACTTGTAATAGCCACAATGATTTGCATCCAACCAATCGAAATCAACATTCAATATTCTAAGCCACAACATACTCATTGCCAAATCTATTACCCACAACAAAACTATCATCTGACTAATCTGGGACATTGTCAAACTGAGCACTTCCCATCCAAGGCACTCATTACACTTTTTGACAATCTTGCTACCCAGCATAACATCTCTGTCAAGGGACACTCAAGTCATCTAGTGATATGACATGACTCCCAGCTAAGTCTCGATACTACCCAAGGCTCACAGATACACTCATTGCTATCCAATGGAAAGGGTCATGATACATCTCATTTTGAAGTGGTAGAGGCAATATACTAATCAGAAACGAAGCCATCCCTAAACCATACCAAACCCAAGTCTATTCCGGACAATAGTGATCTAAATGATCATAATATAAAGCCAACAACTTAGGGTCTCAAGTCACAAGGCTACATTCTTAGGATCTCAAAAGCACTAGCCAATACACATGAGTCAACTCATCAATTCTGTTGAACTCCTCTATCAATTGTTTTATTCACTATTCTTTTCCAACGTAAGATGCAATTATCAAACATGTTCCAAAAGCGTACATTGTAACTTTTCTCTGTTCCCATATTTCGAACATAATTCACAACATAGCATACTATGGCATCGAGTCATTGTTGGGTTATTAGTCCAAACCAACAACAAGCATTCATTCATGGGCATCACAATGTATTTAGACTTATTGTATAGAACATACAGTGAGCAGTCAAGAGGGTTAACAAACTTTTCAAACACAAACAACTTGAAGGATTATAGGAACAACAACAGCATAATCGTGGAAGCAATCTTTGATTTAATCACTGAAGCAACGTTGAATACTCGCAAAAGCAACTTTGGATAATCGCCGATGCAACTTTGATTTTGAAGTGAATCAAAATAAGAGTCCAAGGACGTAAAGCCGTGTTCTGATACCAATTTGTCACGTCCCGATTCCACAGAGTCATTTTACCCACATTTAACTCTTGGAATCGATCGTCCTCGCTTGGGCGTGATGCCGTACAAGTCTAGTGTTGCACTTGTAGAAGGCAAAGACAATATATAATTAAAAATCTTTAAATAGGAACAAATCACTAATTTATAGCAGTGGAGATAAACAGATAACTTGAAGTCGCATAGAGATATATAAAAATGTATTCTTTTTATTGATAATTGAAATAGAGTATAAGACTTGTAATAGAATAGAAAGTTTACAACACATCTCACTTTACATTGATAGCCGACTGTACAAATGCCATAAAGCTTACATTTGATACTTTGATACATTAGATTACAACTCGATATACCGACTTGGCTTATAACTCACTGGTACAACTGATTACAATGTTCTATACCTTATGCCCTTTATAGACGGAAGACATCATCTTTTGGAAGGAGAGCTTCTGCATGCCCAATAAATCTTCGATGCCGCAGGACCGATCAAGCCAATCTTCGTATATTGAACTTCCCAAGCACAAGCACCTAAAAAGAATGCTCACAACGTGGGTCAGTACATCATCTATGTACTGGCGAGCAGAAACTAACCCACTCGCCTAAATCGACACTAAGTGGTCAATTTTAGCAAGCATTCATTGGAGTGATCTTTCTAGTTGGGGCCTAGCTTCAGTTTACAGTTCATGAGCAGAAACATTAAAGTATGTAAACCTGTTCTTAACAACATTCATGTGGAGGCATCATTATAGCATATTTGGTGTTATCATGCGAAGGTATCATTGAGGCATCGTTTGCGTTAACATCTTAAACATGTTATGCCCATTCTCATATAAAGCATCATTTAGCATGCATATTATGTTTAAGCAGATTCATAGCAAGGCAATATATTGGCATACTAAAATTTAATATGTTAGGCAGGTTCTCATATGGAAAGGCAACATCACAACATCATTTTGTTTAGCATGTTAAGCAGGCAAGATAAATCAATATATGTATTGAATATATGACATTTAAGTGATTTCTTACCGATAGCTAACTCCTCATACTTGTATCAAATATAGTTTAGCAGATATACATACTCTGCCTGCATAAAATATTCATTAGCGTGCATCCTGACTACATGGTCACTGGCATTGTTAAACCATATGGACTCTTTTCATTTCCATATAGGACTTCAAGATAATGCGATGACACCATAGTAGGTAGCGAGCCTCTATGCTACCTCGTACTATCTGTGCTCCTAAAGCACTCATCATTATTTCCCCCAGGCCGAATCGGTTCCCTAACATCCCGAGGTACCGATTCGAGGAAACTTTTCTCAAACCTTGTATACAAGTTGTCCATAACCACGCAAATGCGTGTTCAACTCGATTATAAACATAATCGTATGGTAAAATAATAAAAGGAAGTAAAGGCAACAGTACATCATTTAAGTCATATTCAATGACTTATTCATTTCCACTATTACCATTTCACTTGGTGATCTCAACGATCCTAAGCCTCATCATTTCACATTGCATCGATCTTTTATTTCTCATTCCATCAACTCAGATACATTGAAGCATTCCCATATTATTCATTTCTCAAGGGACATGTAGCATTTTATTTCAGAGGGACAATATCATTTATTTTATTGCTTATAAGATAACATGGGGTATTTCACATCATTGCGACAGTTACACAGAGTAAACATGATTTAATATTTCATTCAGTTCATTGGGTCGATAATATAGCCAATTCATTTCTTTCTCTATCATTCACGAGGCATCTCATTTAAGTGTTCTACTTGTTCCGACAACGTTAAGCATAAGGGATATTATTGATTCATTCTCAAGCATCAAGCCACATTAGCAGTTCAAGTATGATTCATTCAGCAGTTCAATGTTCATGTGTTGTTCATTTTAATATTAGGCAACATAAGCATCTCTATTATCCAGCCACTAAAACACATCTAGGAGCAAATCATAGCATCACAATACTCTATTTTATTAAGCATGAAGGCGTAGAAAGGAGGGAGGATAGTTCCACTCACTTGTATAAAGGGCCTTCTTGTTCCGATCGCTCATATTTTCACTAAGCGTACCTCCACTAGCGAGCCACGTTCTAATACCCATTCTGTCAAGCCAGCTAAGAGAGACTGCATCAGTCTCAATTCTTTTGATTTCTAACCCAAGTCATGTTCCAACATTCTGATCGCATCCAACAAGCCAACCAAATACCTCGCACGAAGAGGGGCATTACATAATATACCACTCAGAAAAAGTTTCATCTTCGAAACTTAAGGGAACAACTCATTCTACTAATTCACTAGTCACAACAAATTTATCATTCAGCTTTTATTCAATATTCTGATTCGGCATTCTAGAAAATCTCGAGGTAGTAGAGATGAATAGATAATACAATGAAGTTCATAAAATTGTTGGTTAAGGTGACGTGTGTACAACTGTTTCTAGGGAACTGGATCGGGGTGACACAATGCAACCTTGAAGGACTCTAGGGTCATGTCGGCAGGAAGTTTAACTTTTATAATATCGACGAGAGCGTCACCAATTTCTGGCATTAGAAAATATTCGCTCAAGTCGGCAGAGTTGAATTCAAATTCCTTGCCGCTAACAAATGAATGAATACAACCGTTTGCTTTTTGCATGTTACATTAAAATATGCGGGTTGCATTGTCATAAATTAAATTTGAAATCTCTAGAAATTCTCGAAGTCCTAGGATTTTAAAAGTAACAACATATTCCAAAAAAAGGTAAAGTTTATGGTTTTGCCCGAACACATTTTTTGATACCGAAAATGATCGAACCAAAGGGTTGATCTATAGGATGAAACAAAAAGGGTCGAGTCATAGTCCTCATCGTCATCGGGATAGGAGGGACTGGACACATTGATGGGTTCATACTCCGATGTGGAAGATGAAGTAGTGTCTCTAATTTTCTTCCTCTTGGGAATTCTAGAAGTCATAATGAAAAACAAAGAAATAGAGTAATAGATATACCTTAGAATTGGTCAAGAATGAAAGAGAACGCCTTCAAGAACCTTAGATCCAAAAATTTGGGAGTTGGAAGGCTTGAGGAGTAGATATCTAAAAACTAGGGTTAAGGTTTTAGGGTTTTGAGGCGGCTGTTCGAGAGAAAGAAGAAGATGAATATAGGAAAAGGGGGACACTGGTTCGAGCTGTTGTTTATAAAAAGCTCCCTACATAGTTCGGCCCGAACTCGGACAGAACTTGGTCTGAGATCGGTTCGAGTTCCACCACTTGTATTTTAGGTCATATTTGGGTAATAAATTATAAAAGTACCATATAAACTTATAATTCTTTGTTTTAATTAATATTCATCACCTTGGATTAGCTGTATGGGCCGGATCCCGGTTAGTATCCAAAGACACTTGGCACTGTGTCGCTTAGGCTTTTATGCCTTGTTAATAGAAGGATCCTTTCAGCTTGTTTCTAAAATAACATCAATTAATAAATTACTGAATCTTAGATTTTAAGCATTCTTTTTATTAATCATAACAAATTATGACTATAAAAATTCAAGTATGCCTAACTCTCGATGCAGATAGTTGAAATGATCTTCTGCTAATAGTTTTGTAAATATGTCTGCTACACTACAAAAAAAAAGGTTTTTAGCAGCAAAAAATTGCGTTGCTATAAGTATCAAAATCGTTGCTAAAAGTTTTAGCAACGAAAAATTTTCGTTGCTGGACTCGTTGTTTAAAGTGCGTCACCTAAAGTATCAGCAACGAAATTCTGAATTCGTTGCTGAATTCTTACTTTTTAGCAACGCGACTTCTGTTTCGTTGCTATTTTGGTGGACAAACTTTTCGTTGCTAAAAGTAGAAGTCTTTAGTAACGAATGTTTGTCGTTGTTATATAATATATTTAGCAACGACAATATAGCATTGCCAAATGCACAATTTTTTTTTGACAACACACATTTCGTTGTTATATGTTGTAACTATCAACGTACATTAATCCATTGCCAAAAAAATTAGAATTCATCACAATATGTAGTAAAAACAAAACTAAATATATAATTTTATTTTTTATTTATTTATTTTTCTCATTTATCCATACAATAATTTTGAATAAATTAACACAATAAAGAAAGTCATAAACTTTTCATAATAGAACTCAATCACATTCATCACCAAATTATATTTAAAAGTTATAAGAAAACGTCATAGCATAACTAAACGATTCTTAGAATACATAAAAATCTGAAACATTTCTATAAACACCTTGCCCCCCAAAAAATTATTCTAACGAGGTGTTGTCTCTATAAGCACGACCTTGCTCCATAAACATCATAAACATCTCTAAACGGATTGAAGCAGCTAAAGACTCCTCTAATTTCTTATTCATCTGTACTCATTCTTCATCAAATTTGGTATTCATCTCTGATATCTCAGCTCTTAGCATAGCCTCTGTCTCGGAGGTTCTGTATGTTGTAGTTGAGCAAGAGGACGTTGTTGGCTTAGTATATGCGTCAAGATCCTGGACATAGCCCGATCGATGCTTTAAGACTTTTTCAACAACTTCATCTTGTGCCAATGTTAGGCCTTGTGTTTCTGCCTCCACTTGAATCGCCATCATCTTTTCCTGAAATTACAAAACGTTTTTACTATAATGATGCATAACTAGGGCTCACAAAACATCTATAACAAATCTAGATAAATCACAAAGATATTGGTGCACAATGTCAATGAATAATATATTAATGTAGTTCCTCACATGAACAAAACGACCAACACAGGCCCCTTCCCAATCTCAATCGCCTTCGCTAAAGCAAGCCCACGCGAGGGGCCATGTTTGTATTTACATACATTCACACTGCATAGTGAGCATTCCACTTGCATAAACTCAAGATCGCGATAATGCACTCTCTCTACCTTCTCATGAATCTGTTACTTTGTTTATGTCTATAGTAAGTGGTATATCCATAATGATATTGTATCTACAATCAAAAGGATACAGTAAGTGAGATTTCCCTTACAATTCAGAGTTGTACTATAACTCCTCGTAAATTACTTTCAAGTTTCTTCTGATTTGAGTCTTATTGATATTGATGTGTCATTCAACTTCATCTTTAGCATCAATATTACCATAAATACAATCAGAAACCTTGGGGTATTAGCTATGTTTACATGGCAGGTTCTGGTAGTTGTTATCCAATTGGTCTAACAATCCGATTGCAGGTGTAAGCCAAACCTATAATATTTGATTACCTGTCCATTATAGAGTTTGCACAGATCAAGCAATTTAAAGGAATAATAGTTAAAAAAACACACAAAAAACCATAGTCTCAGCGTACAACAACAACAACAACAACAAAACCTCACAGATAAAAGCTTTGCTACTGGTCCTTATTATATATGTTATACTTTACTCAACCTTTTCTACTGGTACTTGTCATATATGTTATATCTTCAAAATAAGGACATATCCACCGATTAAATTTAAAAAAGGAAATTGGAAACATTTTCTTTGAACAACCAATGTCGTCCCAGTCAGGTTACGAAAGGATAATCTGCACAAGAATGAATATACAATTATGAGAGTATGGAACTGAAACCTGGTTGTCCATCTAATGCTAGACCATCTGTTTGGCCCTCTTCTTCATCATCTTGCACAGAAGGCTGAGCAGTGGACGCCTGGCCATTGCTACCCGCAATACTTGCTTCTCCGGGTCCTTTGGCAGAAACTTCGAGAGTTACTGTCTTAGCCTTTTTTGCAACTTCCTGGATCCATGACGTGTACTAAGTTTAGAAAGCATTCAAGCATAGCAGCAGCAGATATAGGCATATATATAGGCAAAGAATGCAACACGGCACAATGTTTGTCGCGTCCTAGTGCACATGCCCAATGCGTCCTAGATGCTGCATCAGTGACAAAGAATTGGCGTGCACATAACCAGGGGGGTCATTCTTATCGGTGTCTTTATGCATCAGTGACCAAGAAAAGGCCTTCTTAATGGCGTCTTGTGAATTATGTTTGCATCCATGCCGTCCAAATAATGACCTCAAAGCATGGATCGACAATTACCAAATATATACCTTCAGACAACAATTCCTATCATCATGATAGAAGGGCCATATGCCTTAAACAACATGGCTGTGTTGTACATGTATAGGACACAACACAACACATACAAGATTAAAATTAGTGCGACGTCCGTGTTGGCGCATTAGTAACGTGTCTGATCTTATTCTTGATCACTCGTAACATTTTCTAAGATATTCCAACCAAGAATGCTCATTCACCTTGGCCCCTTCTTGTCCCTCAATAAGCATTCCTTCCAAATCACAGGCTGCATTGTCAACTATGTCAGCATATTTTCCACCCATCTCCACTTTCGACGATCTAAACATTCAATAGATGCAAGAAGTTTGATAATTTGTTCGTAGAGAAAACAACAAAGAAGAACAAATAAACTCATATTTACTCAAGAAAGAATAATAATCCACCACAAAAATTAACACAAGATTAAAGAAATGAGAGAAGGGGAAGAGATTATGATAATCGGAATCGAAACACAAAACATTATGAGCACGGAGAGGAAGACTCACCGGAGAATCGCCGCCGCTGTTACCGCTGCTAGGGTTCGTCACTGGCAACAGGAAGAGTCGTAGAGGAAGCTTGGACTGGAAATATGCACAGAATCGGATGGGAGGAAAGAGGGTTTAATGATCTATATATATTCACTATTCAAATCATATAATATATACTTATATTTTGTAGATCTTTAGTAGATTTTCGGAGAAACAGGTTCAAAATATGGAGACCCAAATCTAGGGTTTATGGAGATTTTCGAGAGAGGGGTTTAGATGAGAATACTGACCTAGAGAGGAGATCTCAGATCTTAATCATTCGCTTTCGAACTTGAGACCAAAATTCGAAGCAACGACCTCCACGGTAAGCTCCTCCGCCTTAGGCTCGGCTTTGATTCCTACGACTATGAGGGAGAAGACGATCCAAAGCTTTTCTGTTTTTAGAGGAGAGGAGGGAAACTGAAATATAGGAGGGAAATAACATGCTTTCATATTTTAGATGGTATTTTTTTGTGAAACAAATGAGGGAACTAAAATTTTGATAGATAATATTTGACTACAAACAGGATTTGCGTTGCTATAGGGCTAAAAAATATTTAGCAACATTACTTGCTGTTGCTAATGTTAGTGCACTAAGTTAAGAGTGTAGATGAAAAAAATATTTGGCAACAAAGTATTTTGGCGTTGTTAAAATATTATTTTGCAACGAATTTATCGTTGCTTATTAGTCTCGAGGTTTAGGCAACAAAGACTTGGCAACGCAATTTTTTTTGTTGCGGAAGGGCATATATAGCAACAAAATTGAAATTTGTTGCAAAATATTACTTATAGCAATGAAAATTTGTGCGTTGCTGAAAAATTTGTTGCTATATGGGATATTTCTTGTAGTGCTAGTTGATGTTCTGTGTCAATAAACTCTAGACTAATATCTTCGTATTATTGGTGATCACGTAGAAAGTGGTGACGTATGTCTATGTGTTTAGTGCGTGAATGACATACTAGGTTTTTAGTCAAATTAATAGTTCTAGTGTTATCACAGTAAATGGGAAGCTTAGTGTAGTGTAGATTATAGTCTTCTAGGGTTTGCTTCATCCATAAAATCTGTGCACAACAACATCCTGCGATGATATACTCAGCCTCAGTTGTTGATAATGTTACAGAGTTTACTTCTTGCTAAATCAACAGACTAAAGCTTTTTTCTAGAAAATGACATGTACCACTGGTACTTTTATGGTATAGTTTGCATCCAGTAAAATTAATATCGGAGTAACCGATTAGATCAAATGATATAGTTTTGGGATACGATAAGTCGACTGTAGAAGTTCCTTTAAGGTATCGAAAGATACGCTTAACAGCGCATAAGTATGATTCCTTAGGATTAGCTTGATATCGTACACAAATGCAAACACTAAATATTATATCAGGGCGACTAGCAGTTAAATAAAGTACACTACCAATCATACCTCGATACTTACGCTGGTCGACTGGTTTGCCACTTTTATCAATATCAAGTCTTGTTGTTGTTGCCATTGGCGTGTCGATAGGATTTACATTGTCGAAGTCATACTTCTTTGGTAAATCCTTTATGTACTTGGCTTGATTGATGAAGGTTCCCTGCGAGTGCTGTTTAATCTGGAGTCCTAGAAAGTAGTTGAGCTCTCCCATCATATTCATTTCAAACTCACTCTGTATACACTTAGCAAAATCTTGACAAAATTTTTCGTGAGTAGAACAGAAAATAATATCATCAACGTAAATTTTCACAAGTAAAATACTGTCAACTGAAGATTTGATAAACATGGTTGTATAAACTCTTCCTTTTGAAAAACTATTTTCTAGTAGGAAAGCACTTAGGCGTTCATACTAAGCACGCAGTGCTTGTTTGAGTCCAGAAAGCGCCTTTCTAGGCTTGAAAATATTAAAAATCTTTAAATCCCGGGGGCTGCTTCACAAAGACCTCTTTATTTAAAAATCCATTCAAAATGCACTTTTTACATCCATTTGAAAAGTTTAAAATTATGAAAAAAAAATGCACAGAACATGCGAATAGACTCTAGTCTAGCAACAAGAGCATATGTCTCATCATAATCGATTACTTTTTCTTGATTATAACCTTGTGCCACTAGACGTGCTTTGTTGCGTAGAACATGTCCATCATCACTCAGTTTATTTTGGAACACCCATTTGGTACCAATTATCGATTGACCAATAGGTTTGGGAACAAGTTCCCAAACTTAGTTTCTCTCAAATTGATTAAGTTTCTCTTGCATGACATCAATCCAAAACTCATCAAAAAAAGTATCTGCTACTGACTTAAATTCTACTTGAGAAAAGAAAGCTACATTTGCTGCTATGTCTCTAGTAGAAGAGCACGTACCTACTCCCTTGGATACATCACCTATTACAAAGTGTCTATGGATGGTCTGGCATCACTACCAAAATAAGTCAATTTAGCGACGAAATTAGCGATGACAAATAAAAACATTGCTAAAATTTGGAATTAGTGATGCACGTAAAAGTACGTTGCCACACGTTGCTGATCAGCGACATTCAACGAAGTAACTTGTAGTCCATCGCAAGATTACTGAAGTTAGCGACATTGAGTGACGTAACTTAACTTACGTCGCTGATCAGCAACAGTCAACGATGTCAAATAATGACGTCACTAATTTTTTAATATGCCCGTTCAACTTTTTTATTTTCCTCCATTTCGATCAGAAATTCCCTCCTTTCGACGAATCTCTTCCTCGATGCCCTACTCCTCCCAACAAAGCTCTCTTTGCCGCCCCCTCCTCCGACGAAGCTCTCCTTATCATCGTTGATAGCGTCATCTTTCCTCTTCAGGTAAACCATAACCCTAGTTCTAATTCTAGACACGTATCCTGCGACCGTCGTCGACAGCACCTCCTGCGGCCGACAAGTCTTAGGTGTGGCCGCTCACGTCGTCGAGGTCATCGACGTCCTTCGACGACGGCCACGATGCCGTGGACTCTTCATCCTCGACCGTCGACAATGCCTCTTGCCGGTCGGGTCAGCTTTGGCTCTTCCAAGGGGCTAAGGATATCAAGTTATTTATATAATCATATGGTTATCTTGGTTTGCGTCAAGGATATCAAGTTAAAATCCTTTCTGGCAGGGCCAACCCAAGAAATTGGTCGACTAGAATAGACAAGTTAAAATCCCTTCTGGCAAGCCCCATGATAGAGTTTATTTATTAATTTGAAGAAAAAATACAAATAGACATGGGAGTCTACTTGATAAATCATCAAAGTCTAGAATGGTTGGTCGACTAGTGAGGATATATGTACTAGCTATGTCCTGACGTGAGTTCAAAGCTCGTAACTAAGTAATGTGATACATGTGTGTGTTGTCTTGTAATTAGTGTGGTTGTACTGATAAATGCACACAAGTCTGCGTACTAAGTTTTCTTGTTCTGTTTGAATTAGTAAGGGATGTACCCTCTCATATGTTCACCTGTAGGGCACATGAAACATGAATTAGGGTAAAATGGTAGGGTAGGGGAGATTTTATTCGGACAAGATATGGTTAAGGAAAGTCCCAAATCAGTTTTCTTCTCATAGTAAGGCCATTGGCTAAAGTATCGATTGATGTGAACCGTCTGCAGGAACATCCTAAATCAATTTTCCTCATATTTTGATAGGTAATTGAGTACCGTCTATAGGAACTTCAATAGACATAGAAACCTCTATATTGTAAAAGGCTAAAGTATCGAATGATACACAATGATAAGCATTTTAGAATACAATATAAATCGATTGATGTGATAGGAATATGTATACTTAGGAATATGGATTCTAGAACTAGATAGACTTGTAAAGATAAAATAAATAGTTATGAAAAGATATGTCATTTATTTTTCTATATGACACAACACAGAAATAATAATAGCGTGACGATCTGATCCTCCGTGCGTTGGTTGTGGCGGAGGGAACGGATCTTCGTCAGAATGATTAATGTGGAATTGTGGTGGTGGTCGTCTCTAATCCGCTTCATAGAGCGTCGATCTGATTATATAAATACTATTGTTATGTAGGTAAGTGTAGCACTCCTCCTCAGAAATTTTGAAATATTTTATTTTACTTAAATGATGATTTCTAGATTTTTATAAATAATTAATTAGTTAATTATTATGGTAGATGATTTTAGTCATGGTTAGGAATTAGAGTACAAGGTGAATAGAAACCATGGCACGGATACTGCAGTGGCGTGCTTTGACTAGTGTATTAGCCCTGGTAAGGAAGGCCGAGCCATAGTGATGTCCTAAACTAGAAAAATTAGGCTAAGTTGTAACTTAACCCGTATAGATTAATTAATTATAAATTAATTAAGATTATGATTTTAGGAGACCCGGTTGTGTAAATTTAGTCCGAACTAAGCTCAAGCCCATGCAGGTCTATAGTGAGACCAAAGACGACCTTGTAGGTAGGTAGATGTGTATATATACGTATTGGCAGTCCATTTTATAGCCTAGAGATAAATTCTATAGTAGAATATTTAATATTGCATATTAAGTATTTTAATTCTGTTATTATTATTATTGTTATTAATTGTAATATATATATAATTATTACTAGCTGTTTTTCTATCTGCTAGAAAATAAATACAGAAAGATAATTAGGAGTTCAAAGTATATATATATATATATATATATATATATATATATATATATATATATATATATATATATATATATATATATATATATTTATAGTTTGTTGTGACCCTGGCACCTGTATAGCTCATTACGAGCCACCCTTATCATTCAATAGAATGTTGTTTCATTAATATATATATATATATATATATATATATATATATATTTTATATATATATATATATATATATATATATATATATATATATATATATATATATATATATATATAGAGTAAATAAATAAATACATAAATGTATGTGTATGTATATATAAAATATATTATATATGTGTGTATGTACATATAAATATATATACGTATATGGTATGTACATATGTACATAGGTGTCCTTATACATATACATACACATATATATATATATATATATATATATATATATATATATATACTAGAGAGCAGCAGCATCCCAGGCGCAAGCCAGGCCAACCCAGCCCAAGGCGCAGCCGAGCAATCCTAAACCCAGCCGAACGAACAACAGACCCGAGCCTTTGCAAAACACACACGCGCACATAATATATAGTCGAAAGAGGGGAAAGGATATTCTCTGAAACCCTAACCCTACCCGTCCCATGGGCAACCCTCCCCAGCCCTGGGTGCCATCGTACGTGGCCGCCGGCCGGCCAGGTCCGTCGCAGACAGCGCGCACAGGCGCGGGTAACAGCAGCAGCAGCGGCACGAAGGAGCAAAATCGAGGTGAGTTTTCTTCTTCCAAAATATATATATATATATATATATATATATATATATATATATATATATATATACTAGAGAGCAGCAGCATCCCAGGCGCAAGCCAGGCCAACCCAGCCCAAGGCGCAGCCGAGCAATCCTAAACCCAGCCGAACGAACAACAGACCCGAGCCTTTACAAAACACGCACGCGCACATAATATATAGTCGAAAGAGGGGAAAGGATATTCTCCGAAACCTTAACCCTATCCATGCCATGGGCAACCCTCTCCAGCCCTGGGCGCCATCGTACGGGGCCGCCGGCCGGCCAGGTCCGCCGCAGACAGCGCACACAGGCGCGGGTAACAGCAGCAGCAGCGGCACGAAGGAGCAAAATCGAGGTGAGTTTTCTTCTTCCACATTCAACCATATTCCGATCTATAAGTTCCAACGAATAGACAATCTATAGGTCTTTAAACCCTATTATTTAGTTCGAACCAAAATCGCATTAAAAATCGACCCGAAATAGACGAAAAACTGTCTCGAACGAGACAGAAATTCGTTCCCAGGGACCTCATTTGGAAGGCATATATCTTCCAATCGAGATCGATTCTTGGAAATCTAGTTAAACCTATTCGAAGACAACCTTTTGGACATCAAAATGCTATTTATGGATTTTGATTTCAACCATTATGCATCGAGATAAACCTCTTTGAAAATTACGAAAAATCATTAAAAACTATTTTTCAAAAATGTAGAAAACCTTCGATACGTGTGTCCCGCCAATCCGGGCGACATGGTCACGAACCGAAAGCATCGAAAGGTACGTATCGACTTCTTCGACGTGTGGGATTTGACGGAATTCAAATTGGTCGTGTGTGTGCGACGAATTTGATGCGTATCCGTCAAAATTTACCGTATCAGCCTCTGTACAAATTTCTCAATTACTTTGTGCACGTTCGTCAGATTGAGACGAAACTTGTGCCAGTAGGATCGTATCGTTTTTCTGGTCCTGTATGCCAAGTTTGGTCCAATTCTGAGACGGTTGATCGGATCGCCGTTTTGCGTGTCCCACGATCCGACTCAACGGGCGATTTTGCGCACGGCCCGCCGGAATCCAACTTTGGACATACGGTTGGGTTCGTATCAAAAAACTGAACCTGTTGACATATAGTTTGATGACTTTAGAGACCATAGACTTTGGCACGCTTTTTGGTGCAAAGCGGGTCTAACAGCGGACACCGTTTTGACCCAAAATTATCGTTTTGCCCTGTATCCAGAATTAGACTTAAGGACAGGCAATTCTAGCTAATTTGACTATTATAAAATCATTGGTAATGTTTATTTCAACATCTGGAGACTTCTGTATGTGTTGACTGATTGTGGCTCTTTGAGTGGTATAATATTATCGGTTTCACCAGCACAGGACCTCAGGCGAGTACATCTCTGATAGTTTTCATATTTGATTATCTCTATACTTCTTGTATTTAATATTTTTTACATTGATATCATATCGATTCTTGACACGCTTGTCACATGAGATAGTAGTTATGGATTCTTGCATGTTGTTCGTGACCAATATATTTTCGTGTTCGTGACCTGTTTGAATCCATGGGTACTAGCCGGGCGGGGAAGTACATTAGTAGACATGTAAACATACCTAGAAATATCCCCAAAATGTCTATTCTTGCCTGATAGTAGTCGTACGACTCACATGCGGGGTGCCGAATTTACCCCTTAGCCGTTTACATGTCGAAAGTGTATTTCAAATCACTAGTTAGATATAGTCTTGATACATTACAGTTTATTGTCATTGCTTGTCTTGTGTACCATGTCTTCCTGCTTTTACTCGCATAATTCCTACCATGATTCCTGTTTGTCCCTTATCATGTATCTCAGTATTATTACAGATTTATGGATTTCGTCATTTATTGATTCTGTTGTGAGATTGTACTGGTTCCATTCCTGACTGGAAACCAACATTTTTTAGGTTAGCTGTGGCTTCACTTAGCCTTGGGAGATACGGGTGTACTTGCAGACAAAAAACTAAAAATAGATTACAGTTGTATCATTTTCATTAATTGTAGGAACTTTGTATTTTCTTTAATTTTTAAATATTGTAAATATTGTAATAAATTTAGAAATGTGAATGAGCAATAAAGTTTATTTTGAGCAATTATTTCTTGCGAGCTTGACAGCGTTCTACTGCCGACTCTGCGGCGTAGGTTGGCTTGGACACGTCTCGTATCCGAAAAGCGGGTACGGGTCGTGACAAGTTTTTGTAGTGGCCCATGCAGGTTAGTTTTTGCAAAAGATTGCAAACTCGCGGTAGTACGTACGTCAGTCGTACTACTGCGAGCATGCGACCAGGAAAATCTCATTCACAACTTAGAGTTAAATTGATTTAAGAGAATGACTAGGACTAGGAGTCCCTTGTTCAAATTGACCGTGGGGTAGTTAAGGTTGTCAGATAGGCCATACAATTTAGATAGTGGATTATTAAATTTAGATAGCTTGCCAGATCTTTATAGATACACTGTTACTTTTGATATGACGGTATGATCCAACGTGGATATACTATTCACTTGGTAAGTTTGGCTTTCCTAGAATTAAGGTTGTAATCTTGATAAACTGTTTAATTTTTCTTTTGCTCTATTTAGATGTAAATCTTATATCATAAGTTAGAATTGCCTATTTTAAATTCTATTATGTTGTAAGGAATTGGTTTGTAATTCCTGATTCTGTTATTCATATACGAATCTCGAGTTAGATTTGATTCAAGGTTTTTCCTCAGCCATTTGAAATACATAGAAAATAAAGATTAGAATGTTCTTACTTCTCTTGTCTTCGGTTATTTCCTCCCCGATCAATCTTTTATTTTGAGGATTGAGACTTATAGGCAGATATTTACGCTTTCTATTATAGTCAACTAGTTTGAATCTCTAGCAGATCCTCGAAATTCTTAAGAATATAGTTGGAGTAATTTTAACAACTGCGATGGCTAGCCAGCAGTGCACTGGCGAGGCACGACCCATAAAGTTGAGACTATGAATCGTAGGTTATGGAACATTGCTAAAACTATGTCTTCGTTGACCTCTTTAGACCTTATGTCAATATAAGGTAGAGTATCTGATAGCATAACACATCTGAATCACGGAACCAAGGGTTTACCACAGCCAGAGTATACGGACAAGGCATAATTCTCGGTAAAATGACTTCAACGTGATTACAAGTTAGGATACTATAGAGGATAGGAAAATGCCCGGTGTGTCCCTAAGATCCAAAGCCAATACTAGTGAAAGTTCTGTAAGTTGAGTAGCATGTCTCCCAACCTGGCATTCCGTGGTCCTTGTGATCTATTAACGAGGTAATTGACTGACACTAATAGGTTTACCCAGAATATAGAATTTAGAGGTCCATAACCCAATAGTCGACCAAGGCCTTATGGATAAGAAGATAGTAGGATGACTGTATAAGCAATAACACCAGGTAAGGTTTTGATTCTCACAAAACTCGAACTACTTGTGCCTCCATTCAAAAATCTCGTATGCTTGTATTTTGACTATCTTGACCAACGCTGCTATTACAGCCTAGTTTTGCAAGCTTAATCTTTTATCGAGCTTGATTCAAGACATATGTTTATTAGGGACGCCTACTAACATATTGTCTAATCAGAATCAGTGTATTACGGTCTGATCAACCATGATGTATTTGGTTCGCTCTTCATTTAATTTCCCTACGTGGATTTAGATATAGAGGTATCCAGGATCTCATCCACGATTGTATTGACAATTCCTCTTGAATTATACATTCGCCCTTGAATTACGTAATTGTATTTGATGATATTTTTCTTGAACTCCTTATTGCTTTTGTCTTTCACTAATTGGAAAGACGAACGCTCATAATTGATAGGTAGATACAAAATATTCTCCATGGCCATGATAGTTGTATACACAGGTGTAGCTACCATCGGCCAGCCATATGACTAGAACCTTGTATTGAGTTACTCGTTCTCCTCTCGACCCTCAAATTACTATTGGAACCTTCTATCCATCTGAATTTGAGAATAACTAGGGTTTTACCCATTAGTCAAAATGCCAACCTAAGAGACTATCTATTCTCAAGAAACTAATTGCTGTGAGCCTCTAATTATTTGCTCGAGGCCTGCTTTAACTCGCAACCCTTAAGCCTTAACCCAACCTTTCCTCGACCAAAGCCCACAGTTTAGGCATGAGATGACTAGACAAAGGTAAGGACAATCATTTACCAAGACTATGGTAGACACCCATCCCGATACTGGTTTCCAACAAATATTACCCTAGCTATGTAAATTTTATTATTAAGACCTAACTAGTATTGGAACACCACAGTCACTAGTTTAGCCGATATCATAGCTTAAATACCTTGTCATATTATGATCTACCAGTTATCAACAGCAATACACGATCACTACGGCCCATACCACTAGAACCCTTGTGACACTAGTCTAGCAGGCTTGACACAAATAGAAATTCATGACTCAGTTGTTAGAAATCTTTTATATGATGTGCCTTAGAGTTGGTTACCCCGTCGATAACTCTTGTATACTATGGATGAGTAGACCGTTCTATTTTATCGACCATGTGTCATTTGTACACACTCGTTTTCCAATTATTGAGGAACGATCCTTGACTTGACTTATATCTATTGTATCTCGTTACGCCGTACCTTATTCTTTATTAACAAGAGTCGAGGTACAATATCCGGACTTTGGAATTCTTCTAACCTCATTATTCCTAAAACCATGTCCTAGCTTCTAAGGTGAGTAGACTGTAAGCCTTCTAAAACTTTGGGATATACGAGGATTACCGATTGGTTAGAATATTTTTCTATTAGAATGATAGTTAGTGCCTTGTGGACTCCCACTTTCCGTTTAGATCATTTTGTGTCCCCGGCCGTGTCATTTATGTTCGGAGCACGAGACTAGCTGTTACCTTCCAACAAATTTCATATGCAAGATCTAGACGAGTCCACCTTCATCTGGGTATATCATGTTCTACTCAAACACGTCCCCTTGTACTCTATTTTTGTTGTACGACTTTTAGGTCAAAAAGGACTAGCTATAATCCTTACCATAATACCGGTATACTTCATGACTTCCACTAGTGCCTCAACCTCGACTCAATTCATTTGACCCAATATATGGTTGTGACCTACTCGAAGCCCACTATGTACATGCCACTAGTCTGCCACCCAACTGAGGCCTCATATGCTACTTTAACACAAAAGTCACTGGAGGCGCATTTTTGGGCTTTAGAGGCCTAGCTAACCAACATGACTGGTAACTAGCTCAACCACTTGGGTTAAATCCTATTCTAGGTTACCCTGACCTAGTAGAAGTAGTTTTATCATTAGAATCTTGTCTAGTCAATATAGATTGAAATCCAAGGTTCATCCAACCAACGAGTGATGTCCAAATATGGAACCCATTAAGACCCAGTAAAACCCATCCATACATACCACCATATTTGGACTATAAAACTGAAGCATTTAAAATAGGTTCCTATACCTATTATGTAGTCTCCACCTCTTAGAATGCGAAGTCATTCGTAACCCTTATTTCAACTACCTGGAAATCGTGATACAATCATGTATTGCAGTTATATCCCTTGCTCGTGTGTTTAAACCACTACGGAAAATATCACCATCTTGATTTTTCAAATTTCGTTCTATTATAGAACCTTGTTTAGATTAATTTCGAGAACGGAACTTCAGTATTGTACGGATTGCAAGCCCTCTAAGAAACGAAGGGTCCTTCAATTTAGCAAGTGACTTGACTAGAGTAGCCCAACCTAGCAAATAAGTCAATGGTTCATAAACTTTTTTTCTATCTGCATCTTTGGATACTCTCTACCGCTCTTGAAAGTTTATATTTGCTCTCGATTATTATTCATTATCTTCCTGTCCTTCCTATTTCGGAGCGACGAATGGTCATGTTTATTAGAATTTATCAATATCTCTTAGCTACTTGTGTAAATTTGTTGCTTGTTAAATTTTGGGTTGCTTGATAGATAGAAGACGTGTATAGATGCCATATGCCCTAGATATCTGTTTGTAGGGTTGTTAGTAACTAGTTAGATGGTTATAAGGTTTTAATGACCTGTGTTTCGAGGGAGTAGTATGACCAAAGGTGGGTAGAAGGCCTCGAGGTTATGTAGTCACAAAATGGCTAAGAGGAAGACATAAACTATTTTGAGGAATTAGAATTTAAGGAGATTAAGGTTAAGGTAGACTTTCCTTTTGAATTTTAAGAAATAGTTATGAATTAGAATTTCGAGGACGAAATTATTTTTAAGGTGGGTAGATTTCTAGCTCCCCTCCCAGGAAATTTTAAAATATTTTATTTTATTAATTTAAATGGTGATTTTTAGATTTTTTATAAATAATTAATTAGTTAATTATTATGGTAGATGATTTTAGTAATGGTTAGGAATTTGAGTACAAGGTGACTAGAAACCATGGCATGGATAGTGCAGTGGCGTGCTTTGACTAGTATTTTAGCCCTGGTAGGGAAGGCCGAGCCATAGTGATGTCCTAAACTAGGAAAACCAGGCTAAGTTGCGACTTAACCCCTATAGATTAATTAATTATGTACTAATTAAGTTTATGATTTTAGGAGACCCGGTTGTGTAAATTTAGTCCGAACTGGACCCGAACTAAGCTCAAGCCCATGCAGGTCTATAGTGAGACCAAAGACGACCATGTAGGTAGGTAGATGTGTATATATACGTATTGGCAGTCCATTTTATAGCCTAGTGATAAATTCTATAGTAGAATATTAATATTGCATATTAAGTATTTATTTCTGTTATTATTATTATTGCTATTAATTATAAATATATATATAATTATTACTAGCTGTTTCCCTATCTGCTAGCAAATAAATACAGAAAGATAATTAGGAGTTCAAAGTATATATATATATATATATATATATATATATATATATATATATATATATATATATATATATATATATATATATATATATATATATATATATATAGAGGACCGCCCTCAATCTCACTAAAGCTATCCTCAAATTCTGACTGAAAGTCGAAACCGACTTCTGGAAACAGAAAGCGAGGCTTAGATGGGACAGTGAGGGAGACAAAAACTCGGCATACTTCCATGCATGCATCAACGGCCGAAAATAGAAACTCACCATCCAACAGATCAAAGATGATTCGGGTAATATTATCAGCAACCAACGAGGCATCCAAGAGGCAGCCGCCAAATTTTACTCTCAGCTGGTCACCAAAGAGCGGGTCCACAGAGACAACATCTTTCTGGCAAAAATCCCTCACCTCATCGACGATGCAGACAACATCCAACTGGATCTCCCTCCGTTCGAGCAAGAAGTAAAAGATGCGGTATGGGCCCTGGATGTCCACAGCGCGCCTGGTCTAGACGGATTCTCAGGGGTCTTCTTTAGAGAGTGTTAGGATATCGTTATAAAGGACATCCATGAAGCGGCAATGGCCTTCTTCCAGGGAGCAACCTACCCTAAAGCCATATCATCCGCCAACCTGATCCTCATCCCGAAAAAGGACAACCCCAACACTTTTCGAGATTTTCGGCCCATTAGTCTGTGCACCTTCACCAACAAGATCATATCCAAGATCATCGCATCTCGAATGGCAGAATTTCTCCTGAAGATCATCTCCGAGGAACAAAGCGGCTTCGTCAGAGGCAGAAACATTCAGGACAACATCATGTTCGCCTAAGAGTTAATCACCTGCATGAAATTCCCCGCTAGAGGTAGAAATCTTACAATCAAACTGGACATGGAAAAAGCTTATGACAGGGTAGTTGGCAATTCATGATTTGTGTCCTCGGAGGGTTTGGCTTTTCGAAATCCTGGATCAATATCATCTGGAGATCGGTCAGCAACTCCTGGTTTTCTACGGTTATCAACGGTCAAGCAGAAGGATTCTTCAAATCAAGTCGCAGAATCAGGCAGGGAGACCCTTTATCATCCACCATTTTCATCATCACAGCGGACGCCTGAGCAAAAATCTGAACAAGATGACCAGCACCCCGAACTTCCAGCACTTCCACACCGTCAGCGGGTGCCCGATTATCACTCACCCTGTCTATGCTGATGACATCCTCATTTTTATCTCCGGAGATGTCGGGTCAGTGGAGGTGGTACACAACACCCTTCAAAGATATGCCTCTTGCTCTGGCCAGAAGGTCAACCCCAGGAAGAGTGTCATCTACGCCCACCACAACATCAAGAGGGAGAATGCGACTTGCATTTCCAATATCACCTCGTTCTTCATCAGCCACCCACCATTTCAATACCTCGGATGCCCCTTTGTGTACGGTAAATCTAACGCCGGAATCTTCGAAGACCTCATCAACAAAATCAAAAAGAAACTGGAGGGGTGGCACAATGCAACTCTATCTCCGGGTGGCAAGTTGATCCTAATCAATCACGTTCTCACATCTATCCCCATATACACCCTTGCCGCTTGCTCACCTCCCAAGAAGGTGTTCACCTCGATCGAAAGCATCATCAGCAACTTTTTTAGGGACACGGTGGTGGCCACGTCAAGCATAATTGGGCAAGCTGGGACACCATGGCTAAACCCACAGAGGAGAAGGGCTTGGGCTTTATGAAACTTTCTCACATCGTTGACGCCTTCTCGATGAAGCTTTGGTGGAAGCTTCATACGAGTAGGAATCTATGGTCGCGATTCATGAAGGCCAGATTGTCACCCCCATTTTCAAGAATAGGGGTATTTTGATCATTTTTCTTTTCAGAATATTTTTGAAATTTATTTTATTAATTATGATATTGTTTTGGCGTTATTTGAGTCGAATTCGAATTTCAACTCAATCCGACTTGTATCGGGGACACGGGGTAGCTTTGACTCTAGTGGAACCCACTTATTAGTTAGACATGGCCCACATATGATAATATTTAAGTTAGTATAGTTAGACTAAATTTTATGACTAGGTTTTGTTAATTAGAGATATAAACTAGACTAATTTAGCCTCAACCTAAAACTCATTCCTAATTTAAATCAAATGGGACAAGTGGGGTGTTTTGACATTTGTAAATAGGGACACATGGCCATTCTTGGCCGGCCACAATAGGGATAGGGGTGAGTCACATCATTTCATTCTTAGCCTCCAAATTTCTCTCTCTTGTTCTTCCCCAAATTTTGAGAGGAACCACCATTGATTTCATCTCCAAATCAATCCCTTCTTCTACCAAATCTTCTTCATTTATTCTCTACTCCATGGAGAGAGGGTGCTAGCCAAGTTTGGGAGGATTTGGCTCTTGTTCGTGTCCATTTGGAGGTCTCTTCGTGTCGGTGTCGTATCGGGAGGAGTTTCCTTAGATTTGATCAACCGGGAGGTATAATCTCTTCTCTATTTCATTCCTACATGCATTTATGATTAATTTGAGCCCATAGGAATAACTTCCATGGTTGTATCTCCATTTGTGTCCATTTCGTGTCCATTTGGAGGTCATAGGAGTGTCATTTGTGTTGTATTTTGTGTCCTAGTGGGAAACCCCAATTTTGGACACACCATGTGGTTGATATTTGTGTGAATGATTATTCCTATTTTTAATTTCAGATTTTAGAATTTTTAGAATGTTGGTACCTTAATGTATCATATTCATTTTCTATTGATTTGGGTATGTCTCTTTATATCTATATATAACTAGTGTTATATATATATATATATATATATATATATATATATATATATATATATATATATATATATATATATATATATATATATATATATTTGAGTGTATATATATATGATGAGCCCGCTCCCGAAGAGCTGCCGCCCCTGAAACCCTAGTTTTCTCCTCTTCCCAACGCCGGCGTGGCCTTTGGCCGGGCCGGGGTTCCTCTCCAGCCACCACAACCTCTTGGTGGGTGGCTTTCCCTGTGTTTGACTTCTGTTAGGGTATGGCGGCCAAGTCATTCGCGGAGGCCGTGAGGGGGTCGGTGCCCTCGATCCCTATCATCGCGCCGCGAACGATTGCTTCCTTTAAGGGCTCCCCGTCAATCTCCTTCACGGAGGAGGAAGAGGCTCTTCTTGCAGATCCCCTCAAATTCGCTTTGATCGAAAATTTTCCCACTCTAGGCCTCCAATCGATTTGATTCGGAAGGCGCTGTCTGGATTTGAATTCGTCGGATCTATCTCGGCGGGAGTCATCGATGAGAAGCACATCCTCATACGTCCTTCAAGTGAGCTTGATTTCCTTAGACTTCGTTCTAAGGAGTTGTGGTACGTTGCTAGGGCTCCAATGCGGATCTTTAAATGGGATCCTGATTTCTCGCCTGCTCATGAATCTTCTAAAATCCCTGTATGGGTAACTTTGCCGAATCTTCCGCATCATCTGTATGCAAAAGAGGCACTCTTCGCTATTGTGGCTGCAATTGGGAACCCTCTCAAAATAGACAAGGCCACGTCGGAGCTGTCTCGTCCTAGCATGGCTCGTATATTTCTGGAGATTGATGCTTCGAAGCCACTTCAAAATCGTATTCGCATTAATCTTCCAAGTGGCAGTTTCTGGCAGTTGATCGAGTATGAATCGACACCCCTTTATTGTAGTCACTGCCGTCACCAAGGCCATTTAATTGCTTCATGCAAAATTAAGCATAGAGAAAAAGGAAAGGAACCTCAAATTCCTGTATCTATTACTGCTCCTGCAAACAATCCTTCGATAAGTGTACCACAAATTCCTGTATCTACTAATGCTCCTGCAAACCATCCTTCGACAAGTGTGCCACAAAATGAAACAGTAGTTACGCACATAATTCAAAGGGAAGATGCGGCTCTTCCTTCGACGAATGTCATCTCCAGTTTGCAGACATCTCTTCCTCCGGATAATAACCATAGGTTATTAGTCCAGGAACAAGCCCAAGACCCAGATCCGGCGATTGTTACTGCTGATGATGGAACGGCAGTGTTGTCTCCTAGCAATGAAGGAGTCTCAACTGCTATTGATCCATTGGTTGCTGCTCAACAACTTTCTGTTCAAGACACTGTTGTTCCAAACCTGGATGGAGAAGTTCATACCGATGAAGACAGTGAGGAGGAAGGTGAACTTCGGAGCTGGGCGGATGAAGTTGATGAAGAAAATGGGGAGAAGGCAGCGCCAAAAAAACGCTCGAAGCGTCTTCCTGAACCAACAGATCGAGTCACCCGTTCCGTCTCCGCAATCTCTAAATATGGTAACCCCCAACCCTCAAATAATGTTTAACATCATGGTATGGAATATTAGGGGGGTCGCCAATAAGATGGCTCTTAAAAGAATTAGAACATTGTGTCGGGTTCACAAAGTTCAGCTTTTGGCTATTCTGGAGCCAAAGGTTGATAACACAAAATTGCTCAATTTTCAACTAAAGCTTGGTTTTGAAAGGGGTTATTCCAACGAGAAGGGTAACATTTGGGTATTGGCGAAGTCGGGTTGCACTTTAACATTGTTGGACTCATTTGATCAGGCTGTCACAGTTGCTTTCAAGAATGAATTTTTCATGTCATCCGTTATGTTCTCTTTTGTTCATGGGCACAATAAAAAGGAGGGTCGTCGGGTTTTGTGGGATAGACTATTACATCTACGGACTCTATATGATTACCCTTGGGCAGTAGGAGGAGATTTTAATGCGATCTCTGGGACAGATGAGAAGGTTGGGGGGCGTCCACCTTGCCAAATCTCTATTCAAGAATTTTTAAATTTCAAAACTGCTGCAGGCTTATCTGATCTTCCTATAATTGGGAGTAAGTTTACATGGTTCAAATCCAAATATGGTGAAAGATTGGGTTCGAGACTGGATAGAATGATGGCGTGACAGGAGCTGCTTGCTATTGCCCCACTGTCGAAGGAGGAACATCTCAACAGAACTGAGTCGGATCATGCTCCATTATTGATCAAACTGGCGTCAAAACAGGAAGGTGGTAAACGTCCATTTCGTTTTCTTGACTTCTGGATTAAGCAAGAGGGCTTCATGCAGTTGATACAGGAGGCGTGGCATTCAACTAATCACATCAATAGTTTGGTTCGTGTGTGTCATAGACTTGCTGCGTGCCGTTCAGCTCTCTCAAAATGGAGTCATGATAAGTTCGGGGACATTTTCAAGGAGGTCCAAATTGCGGAAGACCAAGTTCTTGCTGATGAAGTTGCATTTGAAATGGATTGGACGGTGGACAATCGAATGAAGCTGGATAGATCAACTGCTCTTCTAAAACAAAGACACTCTTACGTGGATTCATTTTGGAAGCAGAAAGCTCGCCTTCGGTGGGATATTGAAGGTGATCGAAATACTAAGTATTTCCATGAGTGTGTTAATAGCAAACAACGTAAGTTGCACATCCACCATATCATTGATGATGAAGGCAATACTAAAACTGAGCTAAAGGAGATACAGCAAGTTGCCAACACTTATTATGAAGAGCAGTATAAGAGTATTAAAACTGACGAGGACAGTGGTCTCTTGGCGGCAATACCGCAGCTATTATCCGAAGAGGACAATGAAACCCTAACAGCTGAGCCAACGAAGGAAGAAGTGCTTCTTACTATCAAGAGTATGGATACAAACAGTGCAGGGGGTCCTGATGGTTTCACTGTTGCTTTCTTTCTGGCGTGCTGGCCAATAATTGTTGGTGACATTGTCGAGGCAATCTCCTTATTCATGTCAGGATTCGAACTGCCGAAGGCTATTACGAGCACTGCATTGGTCTTGATCCCCAAGCATAATAATCCCAGGTATATGACTGATTTTCGCCCTATCAGTTTATGTACGGTTTTCAACAAGATTATTTCTAAATTATTGGCTAATCGCCTATCTCCAATACTTCCTCGAATTATATCACAAGAGCAAAGTGGTTTTGTAAAGGGAAGAGAGATTGTTGATAACATTCTTCTGGCTCAAGAAATGATGAGTCTCATGAATACGGATAGTAGGGGGGGTAATATAGCTATTAAGCTTGACATGGCCAAGGCGTACGATCGCCTGGATTGGACTTTCCTTATGCAAGTTATGCGGAGATTTGGATTTTCAGAAGGGTGGATTAGTATGGTTTTTCGATTGATTAACAATGTCTGGTACTCCACTCTTATTAATGGCATTTCGTCAGGTTTTTTCCAAGCTTTTAGGGGTGTTCGACAAGGGGATCCCCTATCTCCTGCTCTATTCCTCATATCTGCAGAAGTTCTTTCCAGAAACTTAAACAAGATTGTTGATAATGCTTCCTTCAAGCATTACTATGTTCCGAGTGGTTGTCCTGCGATAACACATCTAGCTTTCGCGGACGACGTGTTACTCTTCTCTGCGGGGGAGGTCCGCTCAGTTCAACTGCTCCAGAGTGTTTTGAAGAGGTATGAACGTACATCTGGTCAGTCCATTAATGCTGCTAAATCTTCACTCTATACAATGCCAGATTTTGTTAGGAAGGAGGAGCTTCATGCAATCACTGGATTCGAAATCAAACACCCCCCATTCATTTATTTGGGCTGTCCTATGGCTGTTGGGGTTCGGTCTACACTGCTTTATGAAGATCTAATTGCCAAGATTAGAGGGCGATTAGAAGGATGGCAACAAAAAATACTCTCCTACGGAGGGAAGTTAACATTATTGAAGTCTGTTTTGCTCTCTATCCCTATGTACACTATAGCGGCGTGCAACCCTCCTGTGGCAGTGATTAATACTTTGGAAAGGATGTTTGTACGCTTCTTTTGGGGTACTCATGATGGTTCGCAGAAACATATATGGGCAAGTTGGAGTACAATGGCTAGACCTATTGAGGAAGGTGGCTTGGGCGTGAGGACTTTAAATGATACGATGAACGCTTTCACGGTCAAGCTATGGTGGAAGTTAAAGACTCAAGATGGACTATGGCAGAGATTCATCATTGCTAGATATTGTAAGCATACTGATCTGGATTCGGCGGGAGCTCCTCAGAAATGTTCTCATGTGTGGAAGAGACTGTTACTAGGGAGGACGATGGCAAACCATTACATCATCTCCCTAGCTACGGGTGACTGGAGCTGGTCCCCTACTACTACTGGTACGTTCTCGGTCTCTTCTGCTTGGAAGGTTACGCGTGTCCCATCTCCTGTGCGTCCAGTATTTAAACACATATGGAACACGTGTATTCCTCATAAGTGGTCTGTTTTGCTTTGGAGATATCTTCATAATAAGCTTCCAACTGATGACAATGTACAAGCAATGGGGTATCAATTGGTGTCGAAGTGCAATTGTTGTATTCATCCATGTATGGAGACGTCTCACCATGTCCTTAGAGATGGAGAGTTGGCAACCAAAGTGTGGCGACATCTGAAAAATGACTTTCGTATATTATCAGCGAGGTCTAATTTTGCAATATGGTGGAGAAGACCAAATATGCATCTAAAGGAGATAGTGGTAGCAGCTGTATGCTGGGTGCTTTGGAAGAATAGGAATAAAAATCGTTACGAGGAATATTCATTCTCAGAGACTCAGCTAGTACAAGAGGTTCGTCGACAGATTGATAAAGCCTTAAAGAGATGCCGTCATCATACATCAATCCCCGCTTCTTGGCTTAATTCGGGAATTGGATAGATCTTTCTTTGTACTAGACTCTTTCTTACTTTCTCAATAAAAGTTGCTGGTTTAAAAAAAAAAATATATATATATATATATTTGAGTGTTATATATATATTGGGGTGTGTGTGTGTGTCTATATCTATGTATCATGTATACATTTTCATGTGTGTGTGATCTTATATATGTGTAGATATAGAGAGAATGTTAAAGAGTGAGAGAGGGATATAGAGAATGAGTAATATAGAGAGTGAGAAGAGTGTGAGTTAGAGAGAATGTGAGGTTGAGATGAGAGAGATAGGAAGGGAAGGGGGAGCTGCTGATTTCAGTTCAGCAGCAGTAGCAGTAGGAACTGCTATTTAGTAGCAGTAAGAAGGGGGGAATCAGCCCTATGCAGCAGTAAGCAGGGAGGACTGCTCGAGCAGTTAGCTATACAGCAGTCCCCTGCATTTAAACATCCAGCAGTAGCAGCAATATGCACTGCTGCTATGCATCAATGTGAGGAGGGAAATCAGTCCCCTGCAGCCCCATTGCAGCCACATTCATCCCTCTATCCATAAATAAATCATTCATCCATTTATTTACACAATTCAGTCACCCATTGGTCCCTACATTCAACCCATAAATCCTTCATTTCATCCAAACATTCAGCCATCCATACATCCTCCCATTACACAACCATGCATTCCATTCATTCATTCTTCCACACAAATTTTAGCCCTTTCATTTACCTATTCTTTCATCCATTCAATTCATTCATTCTTCCCTTTCATTTCAGCCATCTATATCCTTTTTCATTCATTCACCACTTATTCATCCATGCAATCATCCATTCACCCTTCCATTATTTCATACACCAATACATATATCCATTCCCATTCAATTCATACACCAATTCATTCACACCATTCATTCATCCAAACATTTTATCAATCCCTTCATGCATCCATTCAAATAACCATTCATTAATCCATAACGTTCCCATATATCCACATATTTCCCATATCAACAAATCCATTCCATCCTCCATGAATCCATTTATCCATTTCGCTACTTCATTAAATCCAAACATCCACAAAAATATCCTTCCATATCATAGCCCTTTGAGTGATACCGTGTGAGTTGTGTTGTTTGTGAGTTAGTGTGTGTTTGAGTGTGGGTAAGGTTAAGATACCATATTACGATAAGGTATTTGTGTTAGAAGATATGTTAGTTGAGATATGGCTTTGTATTAGAGTAGTGTTGTAGGCTAGTTAGAATTAGTATTAGATATTAGTTAGAGTTAGAGTGGAGTGGTATCGTAGGATACCAACTTGGTATCTTAAGGTAAATAGGATTTACCCTATTTCTAAGATAAGGTAATTGCCTATAGCTAAGGTATGTGAGTTAAGGTTTAAGATATGGTTAGGATTTGGTTCTTTTGGTTGGTAATGGTCAGAAATAGTACTCTTAGACTAGTTTTGACCTCGGTTGACCGTTTTGACCAAAAGTCAACGAAAGTCAACCGAAAGTCCAACTTAGCCTAAAAGTGACTAGAATTGACCCGAAACCAAACCAGAGTTGACCAGTTGACTAAAAATCAATAGTTGGTCAACATTAGCCTAGTTTGACCTAGGGTTGACCTAGAGTTGACCAAAGTTGATCAGGGTTGACCAGTTGACCAAAAGTCAACTGTAAGTCAACCTTTGACCCAGATTGACCTAGTTTGACTTGGATTGACTTCCAGTGACCTTGTTTGACCTTGGTTGTCCTAGTGTGACCTAGTTTGTCTCAGTATGATCTAGTATGATCTAGTTTAGCTTGGTGTGACTTTGTTTGACCTAGTTTTGACTTAGACTTGCATATCATGACTAGATTAACTTTTTTTTCATTATTAAACCCTGTTTGGTCTTATGGTATCTCATCGTCAGGTCTGTGATTACTCTGAGCATCTGTTCACCTTATCAGCTCAGGACCACAGGCGAGTACATTTACTGATAATTTTTATTATCTTGATATCTGCTATATCCGATTCAGTTGTAGTGTCTTACTTGATTTCCAGATATGATAGTTCACGGACTAGTATATGTTGGATCATGACATGAGATGTTGTTCCTAGATTTCTTGTTATATTGGTACATTTCTTGTCTTGTTCCCTGTACTTGTATAGATACCGATTCCTAAGGGGACTTGCTACCCTCTTACGGAATCCCGTGTCTTGACGTGTCATGTCTGGATCCTTTATACTATTCGGGGATGGGAAATTATTAGGGGCTATGTGATCATGTAACACCCAATTTTCCAAATGAGGGTAATTTTGAAAATTTGTAATTATAATTATTATTATTGCTATTTATTTCACATTATGATTTTTGGTAATTTTTTAATTATTTTTTAAACTATTTAAAAATTGCTCTAAGTCATGACCTGTGATTTTGATGTGCTGCTAGTGAACCTAGAGACTGCATGACCTAGAGCCTAACCATGTCATTAGGATGATTTAATTATCATTTTAGTTTGAGGATATTCTTGTCATTTTGAATTTATTTGAATTAATATATATTTAATTAGAATTTAATATGATCATTGGAATGGTGTGATTTAAATATGATTTAATTCATTGCCTTGTATTGTGTTTAGCCCTAACCTAGATTTGACCTAACCTAGATTAGTCATAGCTAGACTTAGCTAGTCATGGTTAGTGTTAGTTAGTATTGATTAGTCTTGGTTAAGTCATGTTAGTTAGAGTTAAGTAGGTTGCGTTTAAGTCAAGTGTGAAACCTAGGCTTGTGGACCATTGATTTAACTAGATGGATTGAGAGCCATTGATCAAATCCCAAAACCCTAACCCTAGCATTTATGGCCAGCCACCTAGGGAACATCACCCTATAAAATCCCTCTCAAAACACTTGCCTCTTTTGTTCATTCTCTCATTTTGCAAGAACAAGGTTTGTCCCTATTGAAACCCTTTCTTATTTTGATCAATATAAATCCTTTTTCATTCAAACTTCTTCCATGGTGACCTAATTTACATTCCCCTACTATTCATGGAGGCTATTCTCAGATTTGGAACAATTTGGAGCTTGGGGCTAGCTAGAAGGATCCCCCATTTTGAAGCTTTCTTGGAAGAAGAACACCAGTAGGTAACTTCTTATTCCCTCCATGAAATTTTGATTTCTAAGTATGGATAGAAAGCCCTAGGTGTCCTCTAACTGTAGAAATAGGTTTTGCTAGGTTTCGTGTCCTTTACATGTCCGTATCGGACACATATCAGTATAGATACGTAGGTGTTCGACGAAATGCAACAGTGGGCATTTCGATCATATTTTTTGATTTGCTTTGAATAGAAAATTAGGTTTTCAGGTCGCTTATAGGTTTCTAACTGACTGAACACGTTTCGTGTCATATCAGGGTCGTATTGGACCCGTGGACACGCCCCCGCATGCACGCGGTTGGCTGTCCTGCTACTGGCGTGTCCGTGCGGCCATCCTAGAGCTCGTGGACACGTAATATTGGACACGAAGCTAGAGGCAGTGTCTGGCACGACACTCCCAAAGTCTCGTGTCCATTGGTCTAGTGTCGAGTGAGCTAGGACACGTGCACGGGTTTGCCACTGTGTAGTACAGTACAGTGCTGAGTGCGTGTGAGGTTTTGGACACGTTTGTATCAGGTTGTGGACACGATACTGGGTGTACACCATGTGCATAGATTGTATGTTAATTACTAACTCATAGTTTATCATATTAATGTGTTTTAATATTCGATTTTGAATTTCCTAATGTAGGACTGATACGCAGTGTAGTTCTTAATGTCCTATGATTTCCATTCCTATTTTAAACTAAATTGAATGATTAAGATTCATGATTAATCATCTATACATGTGTAATTACATCATTTTAATATTGTTTACTGATTGTGTTGGTTTTGTATTTCAAAAAATAGGATTTCGATATTGAAAAGGCTGTTGGCTGATACCATATTACACTTCATTAATCCTGAGTTTTAATTCCCTTAAACTGATTGTTAAACTGAAGTTAATTGCCAATTATGATCCTACATGTGTAATTACATCACTGTAATGTTATTTACTGAATTATGTTTGGTTTTGTATTTCAAAATAGGTTTTCGATATTGAAAGGGGCTATGGACTGATTCATGTGTTTCAGTTGATTTGGATTTTCATCCCCAGTTTTCAAACTAATTTTTGAATGATATCCCATATTTAAATTCCAGTAAACATGTGTAGTTAACTTGCCTATTTAAATTCTTATAATGTGTATAACTAACTGTCGGGTTGGACTTTCATGACAGTATGGGTTATTCAAGAGAAATGGGAATTCGAGCATTTGGGGTTTGGCTATTAGTATGGACTGAAACAGTCCTAGAACTTGAGTTTTGAACTTTCAATTCCTTCTTGTAACTGAGTTGATTTTCTTTCCTTTTTAAAAAGGTTATCTAATTGTTGGTTCAGTTTAATTGTTGTTGAATGATGGAATGGAATATATTGTTCGAAATTGGTTGGGTAGTATATTAACTGTCAAGTAGTTTCCCTTGTTAAACTGTCAAATTGATTCCTATTTCTCACATGTACCTACACCCTTCATCCCTATACTCCCTGTTACACTATGACACTGATTTCCCAGATCACTCTACTGTTCACAGGAACACACATGGTACACATTGCTAGCTAAGACACTGAATTTTCTCCATGTGTAGCACACACACACAGCCATGTTTTCCACTCTTACACACACACACTGTTTTTTCTATATGAACACACACATGCTCTCATGCTCTACACACACAGGTATCTACACCATATCACCCACTCACTGTTAGCATACCATGTGGGCACTTACACACTGTTTTCCTACTGTCACTTAACACCAAGCTGCCATGTACCCACACACCATGCCACACACCATAGCACACTCTATAGCTAACTGTCATTACATCCTGAGTTTTGTACACTATTTTCAATCTACACTATATCAATCCACTTTGATACTACATGTACACCCACATTCCTAATCTAGCTCTTTACTGTTCACATGATACACACACACCTCTTGACACAAATGCATGTTTCCTCTACCTATCACTCTATGTATATGCATATATATATATATATATATATATATATATATATATATTTTTTTTTTTATATATATATATATATAATGTGATACATATATTTTATGTAGCCTATATATGTATATGTGTGAATATGTGGTTGGACTATAGGTAACATTGCCTATGGGTGTATACCTATGGCTCATTGCCTATGGGTATGGCTTGAATGCCAGTTAAGGGTGTAGTTAGCTTGTATAGCCTAGAAATGGTGTGTGCTTGCTAGAATAGGCTAGTTAGGCTTAGTGAGACTTGTTTGACTTAGGCTTGACCTAGTTGACATAGTTTGACTAGTCTAGTTGACTAGAGTTGACCGAGAGTTGACTTTAGTCCAGTTTGACCCCAAACTTCATGTAGATGCATTGTAGCAGCCTGTTATATCATTTTAGACTTATAGTGACTTGTACTATTCTATAGGAGACAGACACCACTCCTCGGACAGTAGATACTCTTCAGATACTCAGGATACAGGCGAGTACATTCTCTGATCATTTCATATCCTGTTTAGGATTATATTTCCTGCTTTAGATTACTTTACATGATGCTGACACATTGAAAGCACGGATTAGAACTATATGGATCTTGTCATACGATGTTATCCCCTTAGCGGATACATCGGGTATTTCGTGTTCATGTACTTTATCATGAGCATCATGTACTCCCTCTGTTCGTGCTTTTCGTATACAAATCGTGTGAAATCGTGTATACTCATGTGCTCACATGATCTTCGTGTACGACTGTACTTCGTATACAATAACATAACTTGGCTAGATCCTTGTGTATTGATTGGGGCGGGGGAGTAGAAGTGGTTATGTATTCAATCCAGTAGATTACTCGTGTACAACCTCTTTAGATTACTCGTGTACAACATCGTGCCGTTTACATAACTGTCTTGTACTCTGAATCACTAGCACTGTTAGTTCTCATATATATTGTATCTATTTACTTACAGTCTTCCTTTTCATCATGTTATTCTTTCAGTTTCCTGTATCTTACTCTCTAGCATGTTTATATTTCCTAACCTGTTATGATTTGTTGAGATGTACTGTACTCGCTCCTGTCCTGACTAGACCTGTTGAAAATTTTACAGTGAATGATGAGGCTCTGGTGTCTACCCATTATGGTACAGCTTTAGACAAAACTTATGACTTGGACCCACTTACAGTAGAGGATCTACCACTAGTGATTTAGACTGCTAGCTTAGACTCTTACCTTGTCTTTTCATTGATACATTATTGTATATACTGGGAGTTTGTTTTATCTGATGTTTCTGGTTATGTATTTATCTTAGACACTTAGACTTTATCTGGATTGTTTTATCTGTAGATTCATTCTATTCTTATCTATCTATTTACCTTTTATCATGCTCTACCATAGATGTGATTGACTGTATTTATTATGTCACCTCCATTCGGAGTGTATATACTGTACATGTACCTTTATATTGTTAGATGTTTGACCTAGGACAGCGTTCTACCGCCGACACTGCGGCGTAGGCTGGACGTACCCACGTCTCGTGCCCTTACTCTAGTGTGCGGGTCGTGATAGATCAAAGCCACCCTGTCACTATATTCATGTGCTTGCGCCACTCTCACCTCACGTAGGGTGTAGCGAGATCTTATTCATGTGCTCGTTATCCAGGTTGGCCGGCATGACCCTTTCTATTGATTTTCATGTGATTATCGGGCCAAGTGGATAGCCTGTCATGTAACATTTTCTAAACCGATCACATAACGCTCTAATAATTCAAGGCATATTTTATATTTATTTATCATAGGAGGCTAAGTTCTGTTCGGGAGAAGGATTACAACCCCGGTCCTTGTTTGGTTTAAGGGTTGTAACTCAGCTTCCGAATAGTTTCCAAGTCATCCTATATATATTTATATATTGTCGTCCTATTCAGTACTCATATCTTCATATATATTTTTTGTTGATTTTGTCTTATATTTTACATGTTCTACATGCTCTTATGCTATACCTTGATTGGAGGCTAGGTTCTGTTCGGGAGAAGGGTTACAACCCCGATCCTTGTTTGGTTTACGGGTTGTAGCTCGGCTTTCGAATGGCTCCTAAGTCATCCTATATCTTTGTCTTGTATTTCATTATACTGTCTCTTATAGAATTTGTCAATTCATATAGAACTGCTGTTAGTGTTTGTACTTGCTCATTTTTCTGACAGGATACCGTTGATATATTACAGATATTTTTGAGGCAGACTGCTCGACCTACCATGGGGTCGAGATAGATGGAGACTTAGGCCAGAACTGTGGCCTGTTAGTTGAGACACTAGACTTTGCATCCCCAGAGTAGTTAGTTTAGTTAGGCTTGCCTGGACTACGATCCAGCTAGTACATTCAGACTGTAGTATTCTATATTATATTTTATGACCCTGTGATGTTGTGTATATCTCTGGGCTTGTGTTGGATCTTGAACTTATTTCCTTTTTCATCTATCATATTCCTTTCCGTGCTATCTACCTTAGTTTCATCTAGTGATTGAGTTATGCCATATTATATTCCTCCGTACGGAGATGACAGGTACCTTTATACTGTTTAGTCGTAGTATTTACAGACGTTATATACAGCGTTCTACCGCAAATTCTGCGGCATAGACTGGACGTACCCACGTGCTCGTGCCCCTGATAAGGGTACGGGTTGAGACACAGATACTTCAAGCACATTCATCCATCCCAGGCGACCGCCAAATGCAGATCCATTGCGGCTTAGAGGCGCATCATCAACGGTCGTACTTTGGCCAAGCCAGTTATTCGTCTGCATCTCGGAGATGGAGAGTCCTCAACCTTCCTTGAACGGTGGGCGGGCGAAACCTTGCTTACCAACCCACCGGAGGCACGGAGAACAGTAGGATTAGGGACCTTTGGGATGCGCCTAGGAATGACTGGGATTGGGACAAAATTCGCAAATGGGCCGGAGACGCAGCGAAGGAGCACATTCGGCGATCGGGCATGAAGATCAGCTCGGGAGAGGACGAGCTCCGATGGTCGGCTAATCCGATTGGAAAATTCTCGGTAAGTTCGGCTAGACAGCTGGCTCGCGGTCACGGTACGCCTACACCGATCACCGCTGCCTTCTGGCAGACGTGCATCCCAAAGAAGTGGTCCATACTGATTTGGAGAGGCATCAGAAAGAAGTTATCGACCGACGATATTACGAACTCTATTGGTTTCAACGTAGCCTCCGCCTGTAATTGTTGTGCTGAACGTCAGATGGAAACCATCGACCATATCTTCTGCCGGGGGATCTCCCTGTACTGGTCTGGTCAGCGCTGTCCAAACATTGCAGACAGGCACAGGAGGGCGGAAGCCTTCCAGTTCTATTAGCTAGGTAGGCGTTCGCCTCCCACGGTCACCTGATCATAGCGGCTGTGGCCACGTGGGTATTATCGAAGAATCGTAACAAGGAGAGATACGGAGGCCACCATTACAACACGGATATGCTCATCCGTGTGGTGATCAGACAGTGCCGGAAGATCAGGGGCGTCTGCTCGCATGGCTACACCAATTTTTGGGAGTCTACCCTCGGCTAGGCAAATGTTTAGAATTTGGGTTTTGTTGGTATACTTGTATAGGCGTTGGCATTTTGTACCTTAAGGTATACTGTACAGGCTGCGACATTTTGAGCCTCTACTGAATAAAATTTGGGTTCTTTCATATATATATATATTTTCATATATATATATATATATTTATATATATATATATATATATATATATATATACATATATATATATATATATATATATATATATATATATTTTTTTTTTTTATATAATATATCAAATATATTATATATGTGTGTATATACATATAAATATATATATGTATATGGGTGTAATATATGTGTATGTATATATGTACATAGGTGTCCATATATATATGTAGATATATATATATATATATATGCTAGAAAGCAGCAGCATCCCAGGCCCAAGCCAGGCCATCCCAGCCCAAGGCCCAGCCGAGCAATCACAAACCCAGTCGAACGAACAACAGACCCGAGCCTTTGCAAAACACACACGCGCACATAATATATAGTCGAGAGAGAGGAAAGGAGATTCTCCAAAACCCTAACCCTACCCACGCTATGGGCGACCCTCCCCAGCCGTGGGAGCCGTCGTGTGGGGCTGCCGGATGGCCAGGTCCACCGCGGACAGCGCGCACAGGCGCGGGTAACAGCAGCAGCAGCGGCACGAAGGAGCAAAATCGAGGTGAGTTTTCTCCCACCACATTCAACCATTTTCTGATCTACAAGTTCCAATGAATAGACAACCTATAGGTCTTTAAACCCTATTACTTCGTTCGAACTAAATCGAACCAAAATTGCATTAAAAATTGACCCAAAATAGACGAAAAACTGTCTCGAACGAGACAGAAATTCGATCCCAGGGACCTTATTTGGAAGGCATATATCTTCCAATCTAGATCGATTCTTCGAAATCTTGCTAAACATATTTGAAGACAACCTATAGGACATCCAAATGCCATTTACGGATTTTGATTTCATCCATTATGCATCAAGATAAACCTCTTTGAAAATTAAGAAAAATCCTTGAAAACTGTTTTTCAAAAATATAGAAAACCTTCAATAAGACGTACGTCCCGCTAATCCGGGTGACGTAGTCGCGAACCGAAAGCATCAAAAGGTGCGTATCGGCTTCGTGGACGTGTGGGCTTTGACGGAATTCAAATTGGTCGCGTGCGCGCGACGAATTTGATGCGTATCTGTGGAAATTCACCTTATCGGCCTCTGTGCAAATTTCCTAATTATTTCGTGCACATTCGTCAGATCGAGACGAAACTTACGCCAACAGTACCGTATCGTTTTTTTGGTCCTGTATGCCAAGTTTGGTGTGATTCTGAGACGGTTGATCGGATCACCGTTTTGCGGGCCCCACGATCCGACTTAATGGGCAATTTTGTGCCCGGTCCGCCGGAATCCAACTTTAAACATGCGGTTGGATTCGTATCGAAAAACTGGACCTGTTGACATATAGTTTGACGACTTTAGAGACC
Source organism: Iris pallida (assembly GCA_029216955.1). Taxonomy (NCBI): domain Eukaryota; kingdom Viridiplantae; phylum Streptophyta; class Magnoliopsida; order Asparagales; family Iridaceae; genus Iris; species Iris pallida. The sequence continues at coordinate 8,508,445 of JANAVB010015200.1, forward strand.
ATAGACTTTGGCACGCTTTTCGGTACAAAGCGGGTCCAACGACAGACACCGTTTTGACCCAAAATTACCGTTTAGCCCCTGTATCCAGAATTGGACTTAAGGACAGGCAATCCTAGCTAATTTGACTATTCTAAAAATGTTGGTAATGTTTATTTCAGCATCCGGAGACTTCTGCATGTGTTGACTGATTGTGGCTCTTTGAGTGTTAAAGTATTATCGGTTTCACCAGCACATGACCTCAGGCGAGTACATCTCTGATAGTTTTCATATTTGATTATCTCTATACTTCTTATATTTAATATTGTTTTACATTGATATCATGTCGATTCTTGACACACTTTTTACACGAGATAGTAGTTATGGATTCTTGCATGTTATTCGTGACCAATATATTTTCGTGTTCGTGACCTGTTTGAATCCATAGGTACTAGTCAGGCGGGAAAGTACATTAGTAGACATGTAACATACCCAAAAATATCCCCAAAATGTCTATTCTTTCCTGATAGCAGTCGCACAAATCACGTACGGGGTGCCAGATTTATCCTTTAGCCGTTTACATGTTGAAAGTGTATTTCAAATCACTAGTTAGATATAGTCTTGCTACATTACAGTTTCTTGTCATTGCTTGTCTTGTGTACCATGTCTTCCTGCTTTTACTCGCATGATTCCTACCATGATTCCTGTTCATCCCTTATCATGTATCTCAGTATTATTAAAGATTTATAGATTTCGTCATTTATTGATTCTGTTGTGAGATTGTACTCGTTCCATTTCTGACTGAAAACCAACATTTTTCATGTTAGGTGTGGCTTCACTTAGCCTTGGGAGATACGAGTGTACTTGCAGACAGAAACCTAGAAATAGATAACAGTTGTATCATTTTCATTAATTGTGGGAACTTTGTATTTTTTTTAATTTTAAATATTGTAAATGTTGTAATAAATTTAGAAATGTGAATGAGCAATGAAGTTTATTTTGAGAAATTATTTCTTGCGGGCTTGACAGCGTTCTACCGCTGACTCTGCGACGTAGGCTGGCTTGGATACGTCTCGTATCCGAAAAGCGGGTGCGGGTCGTGACAGTAAGTGCTAGCTAGGTATCGCCAAATATTTTATGGTAAGTGCTAGCTTGGGCACTCCGAGGTCAAGTTTTTCTTGTAGGCTCATAAGGAACACACGACTTCAGGGTACTTTAATTAACGTATCTAGCCTAAAATCAAGTATCCATGTGACCAAACATCTCAAAAAGAAATTTACGTCTGTAAGCCTTTTGTGTCTTATTTCCTTTGAGAGAATGGCTCACAAGGACATTGATTTCAGGGTACTTTAATGAACGTGTGTATAGTTAGTGTCATAGTAAGTGCTGGCTAGGTAACTTAGATACTTAGAAAATTGTCCTTGTCAGCCCGAAATCAAGTGCCCATGTCAGCCCTTCTTTGACAAGTAAATTTACATCTGTAAGCCTTTTTTAGGCTTTTAGAGTTCTACAGATTTCAGAAAAATAGAAGAAAAGATAAAGAACGAAAGGAGTAAAAAATCTAAAAAATAACAAAGAAAAAATCCTAGAAAACAAAAATTATAATACTTCATCTTTTCTAGTATTTTTTTAAAATCTTGTAGAACTCTAAAAGCCTCAAAAGGCTTACAGAAGTAAAATTTCTGTCACAACCCGCACCTAGTGAAAGGGCACGAGATTATGGGTACGTCCATCCTATGCCGCAGTATCGGCAGTAGAACACTGTCCTAGGTTGCACAACTAACTATAACACAATATAAATGTACCTGTCGATGATAACTCTCCATACAGAGGACAATCACAAAATAATACAATCTCAATCACAATAACTAAAGAAGAATAATAGCACGATAAGGAAGTAGATAGATGTGAAAAGTACAATACAACCAAATAAAAATAAGTCTAAGAGTCAACAACACATCTCAAATGGTAGATAGTACAAAAAGACATCTCAGAAAGATTACTGGAAACAAATCCAAATAAATATCATAGCTATCTAACTAGGCACTACTGGTGTCTCCTCTGAGCTACCAGGATCCTCCTGGTGATCCAAGTCACAAATGTCATCGATGATCGCTCCGCAAAAGTTTTCCAGATCATCTGAAAAAATATATCCAATCAAGATTGGAACGAAGTACTCTGAAAGTAGTTCCATTGCATGGTAGAAAACATAGGACCCGCAATGGAATAATATACATGATGTACATGAATAGACACTACAACAAAAAATCCTTTTAATGACAGCTAAAAAGCGTCATTAATGACAAACCATGACGCTTTTTTTTCAAACCAACCGTTATTAAAACGGGTGTTATAAATGTTTTTTTAAAAGCGTCATAAAAAAATGTCATGAATAGTTTCTATAAAAGCGTTATGAATAGTTAATATATAGTACACAATTCAGAACAATTTTAAAACGTCATGAATAGATAATATGTATAGGCTCAATGCAGCACATTTATAACACTTTATACTATTCAATTAGCATATTTATAATGTTCTACACTACACAGTATATATTACATTCCAAAAACTTAACATTATATATCACCATCTTTATTACATTTCTCAAAATAGAGTACATATCAACATCTTCATTACATTGAATATCCAAATACATATATATATATATATATATATATATATATATATATATATATATATATTTACAACTACCAAAATTGTCTACATCAAAACTTGGCCACATCAAAACTGTCCACAGAACATGTAGCAAAACCCTAAAAAAGATAAAAACAAGGTTCAATATACTTTGTAATGTAATGTGAAAATTGCAAGAAATGAAGGACTTGTACATATTGGACTAATTTCTGGATTACTCGTAGCAAGTACATGTGGGTCAAAGAGCATGATGATCAATGATCCAAGTCACAGCAACCATTGACTGGAACACCTAGAGATTTTGCTAACAATCTATATGCATCCCAGAGAAAGGCAGCACATATAATATTTAAAAACATACAGTTTCAATCTTTAGATAAAAAGAAACTTTTAAAGGGACAATTGTACACCCCTAGAAAACAAGTACAATAGTCACACTACAAAATCAATGTCATTTCTGTGATGGACACATTTAGGACAAGACAGAGACATAACAAATTTGGTGCCATGTTGTCTTGTAAAGTTTTGGCAAGGACAAGACACAGACATAACAAATTTGGTGCCAAGTTATCTTGTAAAGTTTTGGCAATCGTCGTCTTGCCAAGTTTTTGTTAGTGCAATATACTACGAATGCATACTTCCTATGTTAACATTGGGAACAGTTCAGGCACCTAAGCAAATATAAGGAATTAGCTCCCAAGATTATAATACTTCCAACTACAACAGTTCAGGCACCTAAGCAAATATAAGGAATTAGCTCCCAAGATTATAATACTTCCAACTACACAAGTAGCAAAAGCCTGATACTTATTGGGAACAATTCAAATTCATAATACATATTTAATATCCAAATGCTGAACTGCATAAATTCTTCATGAGAAAGGAGTTAACATACAGAATGCCTACATTGAGGTAATGCTCTTCGTACGAGTGTGATGGCATGAGGAATTACCTGCAAGGCCATACTTCTGGAGAAAAGAAAATGTAGTAGCAGCATCCCGATCATACCTAACATAAGTAGATCACATCAAATAAATAAAAAAATAAAATCATACTTTAAAAATTAAATTAAATCAACTTGTGACACATTACTGGTGCTTAGTAGGTTCTTGAGGTTTAGGTTCGATCAGTAGAGTCCCTGAAAAAAACAAAACCAGCATCATTTAATTATTTGAATTGCCATTTCCATAGACACAGGCGAGTATTCTACGGATCTAAAACTCAAAATAAAAAGACACCTAGGACTTCACATTAAAAGCTACTGATTGGAAGTAAAAACATCATGCCCTGAATTTATGTAAGAAACATGAGTTAACTTCCATATAATAAATTTTGATACATCTTCACAAGCATGCCAAAATACCCAGTAAAATAGCAAACACTTGTAAATGCATGTTTTCTAATTCATGTTCTCTTAATAATTAAAAGTGAACTTATACCTTTGAATCCAATTTTCTTCTTCCATTCAACAGCTGCTTGGAGAAACTTGGCCTGAAAATGCAAATGTCACACCTTAATATTCACAATAATCATATCATTCACATATCAAAACAAATGCCTAAAAATGAAAATGCAAATGCAAATGCCTGAAAATGAAAATGCAAATGCAAATGCCTGAAAATAAAAATGCAAATGCAAATGCCTGAAAATACAATTTTCTTCTTTCAGCCATTTGACTATGCTATCATGAACTCTACATACTCTGTGACATATGATCGATTAATGGTTACACTATTCTTTCACTGTTAGTGGAACTTCCTAAAATTTGAGCATATTTCCAAACTAGTGCATATATGAAAAAAATTGTTGACACTTAATTAGACTGATCTCATGTTCTTAGGACAATAGAAATTGTATGATCTAAAATTTCAAAAAAAGAAGGAGTAAATAAGAGGAATTTGGCCTATACTGTAATGTCCCGCTCTGCACGGTGCATTATGCTGAGTCATTGACTCGAAGAGTTGCGTTGACCCGATTGCGTATCGATGTGAATCGATACAAGAGTTACGTTGTCCCGAGAAACGTATCGACCCGAGGAACGCATCAAGTAATAACAATGCAAGTGTTAAGTTGTCCCGAGCAATGCATCGAACTAAGCCGATGCAAAGAGTCGCCTTGTCCCAAAGAATGCATTGAGTGAATTGATGCGAAGCGCCGCGTTGCCTCGAAGGATAAGTGCGTTGAGACGGCTCGAAGATTCTAAGAAATCGAATCGACCAAGGCGCAAGTCCGAATCGATGCAAGTATTGATTTTAGTTGGTTTCCTGTGCAGGCTATATATTTACGCTGAAATGTTAGAGGTCGATCTTTTGCCTTATTCAGTAAGGGGTCCGCGAAAGCAAATCGTCGCCTTGCGACGGACTGAGACGGTGGTACGGTAAGCCCAAATCGGACGTATAATTCAATAAGCACGAAGTGCTCGAATGGCTAAGTCAGGAGAGTTGCCCGTGCGATGAATTTATGAAATCGAGCCGCAACGGCTCGGCGAAACGACAAGGCTCATTGATTCAAGGTGGGGGGACATTAACTCTCTTTCCTACTCCGTCATGCTTAAGTAAAACACATATCATTGAATGCTAAGTTAACCTATCAATGCCACGGGCGTGGCTCGATAGAGAGATAAATGTAGTGCGTGTCGAACACTAGATAGAACAATTGAAATGAGTCGTACGGCAGACGTACGAGTCGCTATGGAACATTTGATATCGCAAAGGTGAGCGCCTCGGTGCGCAAGCTGCAAGAACATAGGATAACTGTACTCGGCGAGTGCCTTAGTGCACGAACCATACCGTGCCTTCGCACACGAGTTAGAACGGCTAGAACATTGAAAGATAATAGGCGAGCGCCCTAGCGCTCAAGCCACGGACATTGAATACTAAAGCGTAGAAATACGGCTTCGACGCGTGCAGCAAGTGCACGACGTGAAGGATAGATGATAAATGTGTCGAAACGTGCCTACGTGTACGAGATAATAAAAGGTGGCTTCGTTGTGAAAGAATACAGTTGTAGCATGAATATGGCAGAACTGTCGGATATGACATAATGCCTCGAAAGGTGTTCGGGACCTTCGAGTCGTTCGGTTGACGAGCATTGAGTTGAGGCATGATGCCATTGAAACATTGAAACGAAGTATGAAACGTAAGAACATAGAAAGTTAACGAAAGAAATATGAGATGATAATGCGACATGGTGCCCTTCGAAATGTTCACGGCCTTCGGGCGTTCGATGAGAACATTCGGGCGTTGTGCCAATTGAAATAGAGATAAGAGAACTTGCTTGGTTGTATGAAAGATAAGATTCGTTGCATGGTCAAATGGACTTAAAGATATAAAAGCTCGTGCATGGGTATTCCCTCGAACGCGGCACGCCAGGGCGCTGGGACCGTTCGGCCTAGTAGGGATTCGTTTTCGGTATTGTTGGTGCACTTCATTTAGAAGGGTAGCGACCTTCTGGTGAATGTGATAAGCCACTTGCTGCAATTATTTCGGTGGCCTCCGATGTTGGTTAGCAACCGCACAGAGTTAACATCGTCATATATTTTGATTCGATGAATATAAGTCCATTCTAGCCCGAAAAGCTAGTGACTTTCATATAGTTAAGGGCGACGGGTTTGGAAGTGCATGGTATACATATCCTGCATGGATAGATCCAAATAGAGGGCACTTATAACATGACAGGAAAACTGATAGGCATATTCACCTTGCGTCGGTGCATGGGCGAGTGCGTCGATATTGCTAAGTTGCGCCACGAATCAAACACGAGATTGCTTGCCTGTTTACTTATGCGAATTGAATAACATGCTTGCCATGCTTTACAGTCTTCGAATATGCCATGAACTCATCCTAAGGAGAACATAGAAAGAGAACTAAATTGTATGTTTGCATGAATCAATACAATACTAAATATCGGTTTGTTAAGTGGGTTTTTGATCAGTACAGCGAGGACAAAAGTACTAATCCCCTACTAGTTTGCTAGCAGGTTCAGGGATTGGTCTGCTCGCGGCGGAGCTTCGCTTGAACGCGTTGAGGCTTGGAATGCCGAAGCGTATTGAAGCGTGCGATCGTATTTACGCTCGGACTCGCGACAGGATTGATGCGGCCGAGATATAGAAGGCATGATGTATGGAACGGTAAAATCCTTTGTGGGCAAGAGAGAACCTGAGTGTTGTAGCCAATCTGGCAAATTTCGGTGGGCTATCGAAAGCCTTTGTAATCTGATTTCGAATACCAATAAAGTGAATCATTTTCGTATACTCTGTTTTGCCTTTCGTTGTTAATGTTCAACTCAAAGATAACCATTTGAGAACTTGTCATCTTGCCTTGCACGAGCGCAACTCCAGGCTCGTGCGGCATCACGCCCCATGCGATGACTAAGATTCGGGTGATTCCGGGTCGGGGCGTGACAAATTGGTATCAGAGCTCTAGGCTCAATTTCCTTTGGACGCTTGCTTCATTTCAGTTCTAAAAGTTGCCCACCACCAATCGAAATCACTCTTGACTCTACTCGATGCCGCACTGGATGTTCCATACAATAAGTCTAATAAAAATCATGTAATTTTGTCGCGTATTGTTTTGGAAATTACATGGTGTTGCGGGAAAAGTCGGAAAAGGTTTGTTGCTATAAGTGCAACAAGTTGCGAGATATGAATTCAATGAATTGTTGCTGCGGATGCAATACGTCGTGAATTGTGATTTGAGATATTCGTTGGTTGCAACGATCGATATGAGAAATGTTGGTAGCATCGATACAATGAAAGTCGTGGAATGTTGCTGCAACAATTGCCACGCGTTGATTGTAAATGATGCGTTGAAAAGAAAAAAATGAAAGTTGACATTGAATGTGTCAAACGGATTCACATATCGATTTCGAATGTGCGTTACGATGAAAAAGCGATAAGTCAATATCGAATGTGTTGAACGGATTTGAGCATTGACTTTGGATGTCGGAAATAAAATTATTGTACGAGGTGCGGTAAATATCGAAAATAAATCGTTGCACGATGTGCAATGCGTATTGAAAGTGAAATGTTGCACGATGTGTAACGCATGTCGAAAGTAAAATTATTGCACATGGTGTAACGCATATCATAGTGAAATCGCCGCACGAAGTGCGACGGGTATTGAGAATGAATTATTGCACAAGATGTAACGAAAGAAAACAAAAGTTATAAATCGAAAAACGAAGCCGGTTCGGTTGCGCACCGAGCTTGTGTTGGCAAATGAATGCATTGGCTGAGTTGCGTCGGATTTTGATTAATCAGAGTTACAGTTGTGATCAAGCACGATCACTGCGAAAATCGTGAGTCGGAAAAGATCGTTAGTTCGTAAAGAGTACGTTGCGACGGAAGTAACTTGATTTCTAGGTGTTATATGGCATACCAACGATGCAGTAAATGGCTCGATTCCGAGTGGTATATATAATACCATTTGTGCGATGAATTGCATCGACGTTTTGTGAGAATTGTGGAAGGTTTGTCTGCAACGGACGGGATAGCACCGAGACTCGCTTGAGAATTTGTATAACGGTATGTTGATGCAAGTGTTCTTCGATGATCGGTTAGAACGGTAAGGCGTGACTTGTAACATTGAACGATACGTCGATTGAAAAATTTATGTGTCGGACGAATGACGGGAACTAGCAAAACAATTATGCCTTAAGGCAACAATCGGATCGACGGGAAAGGAAACTTGAAACGTTGAAATCGAACTGCACGACTTACAATTTCGATAGAAATGTTGGGCGATACGAATTGTAATCGAATCGCACGATGTGCGACTTCGGTAAAGAGTTGGTTGACGTGAGTAATCGTGCCTAAGAAATAGTTGGTTACGTTACGGCGAAACTCATTTGAGTACGACTGGAAAATACGCGAAACTTAGAGGGCGAGATCGTATGACTTGAGGGTTCGATGTTGGATAATCGGTAACTCAGTTACGCGATCGAAGTATCGCGGAATATGGCAAATCGGAGAACGAGTCGATGCGTATGGAAAAGTTTGTTGCGAACTTATATGTATGCGATACGAGTTAAGTTGACGTTGAAACGGATTCAAAGTTGACCCTTACGTTATCGAAATGGATACGGTGTATCGAGATCGATACGTAAGGAAATGTAAACGACGTGAGAATACAAAATAGAGTGTGCCTCGCGCTATGAAATTTTGTAAGTAACGATGCAAGAATGAACGAACTTGGTTGATCGTAAATTTTGTGATTGATCAGGGCGAGACTATAAGTCATCGACGATTGTTCGATGCGTATGGCATCTCGTGTGTCGACCACGAAATAAGATAGACTCGAACTCGATACGATTAGATGTTTCATAAATTACGGAATCATCGACAGCAGTACGTGACTTTACTCGGAGGATAGCTGCACATCAGTTGCACCGATAGAAATAGTTATGTACGGATTTGGGTAGTCGCATAGAAATCGTCGGAACGTAATTTGGCTCCAAAATAAGATATAGCATGGTTCATAGTAAACTGTCCTTCGGTGATGATCCATAATTATTGAGCGTAGCTTCGGGCAGCTGACCCTAGAAGACTTGACCGCCAAATCAAATTGAATGTTGCAGACCGTAAGATGACCCATGCGATATCGCATATGAGATTGCATCGATAACAAATACAATGTGGTGCATGTTGACGATAAGTCTAGGCGATCGAGAATTGTTGGAACAACTTTCGATTGAGAATGACATAGTTAGATTTGAGTATTCGTCGGATGAATATTTGAATGGTTATGTTGGTCGACGATCAAACTAGAAATTCACCAAAGAACTTGGTGATTCGGATTGGCGATTGCGAGAATCGTGCTATGCACGAGAGGGAACGATAAGGGAATGACTTACGAGTCATGTCGTAAGATTCATATTCACCTTGTAATTGAGCTTGTGTGAATTGAATTTATGTTCGATGTTGCGAGACGGATAAGTCGGGAATTTGGCTAGTGAATTTCCTACTCGATAGAAATCGAATGTAAGACGCATCATAAAGATTTTCGTGCTAAGGCGATCGTCGCCTTGAGCATTGTCGACTCGATGTAAACTGTTATGTCGGATAGATTGTGGCCTTTGTGCAATGTCAATTTAAACTTGCGTCGGAAGGATTTGAGCACGGTGTCTAGGTAAGTCACCTAGCGAACGTAGTCCTGAATGTTGATGCTTTTGCAAGTCAATAAAAGAGAATTATGTCGAGATAAGATACGAAGTGAAACATCAGAAATCGTTGGATAGTGACGCCGAACGCAAGGCGTTGCGGAGACTCGTTGTGATCGGATGCGCGACGGCTTGACGCGACGCGTAGAATTGATAGTCCCGATGAAACATACAAAGTGAGAAATACAATTTTTGAATCGCATCGTGTGCCTTAACTTTTGTTGGAGGATCGCGTATGTATCAATATGCATGTGCGCTAGAATTGTGAGAACAAATAATAGAGCCAAGTCCGATCGAGAATACGAGATGTCAAATGATCGAGAATAAGAGTTACGTGTTTGCGTTTTTTTCGATATCTTACAACTGAGCTTGGCTGAAATACATATATTGGTGGGATGCCTAAGAATAAGAGTACCACAAAACAATTTATCAAACACCTTGTGTGCTTCTGAAGGAGGGATCTTTGGACCCACCGAGTCGGATATGTGGTTAGTACCAGATCTTCTGAAGGAGGGCCCCCTCGATGTCGGAGCTTCACGATGCAGCGGATGTCGTCGGGATCGCCCTCGTCGATCTGCATTAGGATCTTGATCTCGTCCATGGCCACCTCTGATATTGTACCCTCTTCTGTACCTTCAGAGCGACGAGGGCGATCCAAATGGTGTAAAAGACCTCCAGGAGTCCATGGGGGCACACTGCCGAGCTCATGGTTCCCTTTGGAAAGGAAAAAAATTTAGACAGCTTTATTCTAGAGCTGAGGATTCTGGAGGAATATAGATGAAAATTTGGGCGGCTTTGGAGAGAACCAAAAATTTGGGCGGCTGATCAAAAAATTTGGACGGCTGACCAAAAAAATTTGGAGCTCGGTCAACGACTTCTTCCTCACGATAGGCAGGGCAGACTTCTTCGACGTGGCGGGCTTCTCGGTGCTGGAGTTGAGGCTGTTGGGGTCGTTGTCCCGCTTACCGGGTTTCAGCTTGGGGAAGATGGGAGGGGAGTAGGGCTTGGAGGGAATAACAGATAGCAACTCTAGAGGGGGTGAATAGAGTTTATAGAGAAAATACCCAATTAAAAATTCAACACAAAACTAATCAGAGTAAATACAGAATTTAAAGTGAGAAGCAAGAGAGCATACGCAAACACAGCCGATTTTAACCTGGTTTCCCTCGTGGAGGACTAGTCCAGGCCTGAGAACTCTAGCTCAGGATTAAATTCACTATTTGTGAAATAGTAGTTTACAACCCGTGCCTTTTCTTCAGAAGAGCACGTCAACTTCTTACAGACGATCGCAGTGGCGATTTGCACAAAATTTTCCAAGCGACTTCTTCAACTCTTGCACAAGACTCCTAACTGAGAGATGCTGAGCACTCGAGACTTAGGAAGCTTGTGGCTAGTAGATGGGAAGGGTATGGCTTATTTGAGCTTAAGAGAGAAGAGAAGAGAAGATTGGATTATTTGAAATGAGAGAATTCTAGGCCTATTTATAGGGTTTTTGTAGGCAGAATTCGGCCAAAATTCGGGTAGAAAATTTCAAATATTTGGCCGTTGGACAACTTGCAACCAGCTAACCCTAAAATTTAGGTTGCTGATTTTTAGGGGACAGAGTTCGGCCCGAACTCTATGTGGAGGCAGAGTTCGGCCCGAACTCTGTCTCCAGAGCACAGAATGGTTCTAATGGACCAATGGGCTTATTTCTGGATGGTAGAGTTTATGGATCTTTGGGTAGGCTATAGGTCAAGTCTCAAGAGCTCAGTATGACACAGTTTACAACAGTCTAGACTCAATAAAAGTATAAAATACAGACTCATATACAACTGAATTGTAAAGACTGAGCTGTCGTCTGACTTGAGCTTGATGTAGACGTCGTGTGTCGTATTGAATTATTACAAATATTATTTAGTCAATGTTATCAATATTTGGTTGACTGTGACTTTGTGTCAACAATCTCCCCTATATTGATAATTGACAAAATAATAAATATATATTCAATATTCATACCTGGACACAGTCAATGACAAAAGCATAGCTCCCCCATAATCGGTGCCGAGCTAAACAGGATAGCTCCCCCGTAAACAATGCGTTGAACCTGTTGGCCTGATAAGGAATATCTCCCAAAAGCACAAAAACCACATATACCAAAAAATATAAACAGAATATACACATAACTCCTCCTTTTGGCATTTAGCAATATGAGATAGATAAATTATAACTGGCAAAACACACATAAAGGAGAAGAAACTGCATATAAAATAATGACCAAGAGTCATAAGAACTGATAATAGATCTACCAATGTCTTAAAAACATCAACCATAATGAGTCTACTACAAACCAAGTACATAAAAGTAACTAAAACAGAAAGCAGAAAGCATAATATAAGATCTCCAGTCGCAGCCTCAAGTAGTAGTCCAAAACCATCAACGAGTACGAGAGGGCCCGGTGTCGTCCGAAGGATCAGTAAAGGAGCGACGTGGGTCCACAAAAGCCGAGTCCGGATCCATGTAGCGACGAACCCAAGGGTCATCAATACGAAAACCCTCACGATCGGGATCTCGCTCTATAGATGGGCATGGAAGGAGCGCGAGACATAGAATACCGGATGTCATGCAGCGAGTTGCTGATAGCACTCATCTGCAATGTGGTCCGATAGTCTAGCTGAGTCCATCGATCGTCCTCCAAAGTGAAACGATCTCGAAGCATGGCCTGAAGCGACTCAAGAGTGGCCGGAGGAGGAGGAGGAGGATCCTGGCCGAGAGGAGGGGCATCCGGCTCATCCTCAGAATGCTCAGACACGACCGGGGAGCCAACGGTCGCATGAAGCCTCCTTGCCTTGGAGAGAAGGCAGGGGCAGGTAAGAAAGGACAATCATCAAGAGGCACATGGAACGCACGAAAGATCATAGGAAGATATAAAACATAAACCAGGGATCTTGGTTTCTTCCTACAGTTGATCATCCAATTCATCAATGTGCGTAGGAGGTTAAAGGGAACATAGAAGTGGAGATGGTACAAAGCTGATATCTCAAAGTAGGTAACTTCATCGGTAGAACCCGCTTTGGGTAGAATAGTGTTGAAAATGATCCGATGAAGCTCATAGAAGTAAGGATTGAGGTACTATGCCAAGAGCTTACGAGGACGTGTGTTTGGGCTACACAGGTCGTCCTTGAAACTCTATAGAGAAATCCCTTCGGGAAAGATAAAGGATCTAGCTTCAACAAGCTTCTTCCAAGAATTAGGCTCAATAAGGTCAAGATATTCAGCTAATTCAAAGTCATCAAATGAGATATCAATACCCGCAACACGTGAATAGATACGAGTATCATCATGAGTCAAATTGCAATAAAACATTTGTATGGCACTACGATAAATGACCGAATTAGAAGTAACGAGTTCATCAAGACAAAGGTCATTAAATAGTGCATCATACTGAGAGAAAATTGTGAAATTTATGGGGAGTCCCACAAACACCGGACGTGCCCAAAAATTACTAAACCAGTCATTGGATGCGTCTAGTGATATAAAAAGTCGGTCGTCGTAAGTGTTTGGATCACGTGGACGTGAAGGGTTGAACAATGGATGAGGTGGTTGTTGTTGTTCAACGGGTTGCTCAACGGGAGGAGGAGCACTCGACGAGGATGCACCCTCGGTCCGAGGTCTCTTCCTACGGTTGAGCAAGCAAGGAGCCATAGCACAGAATAGATAAAACTGAGATAGAGAAGGAGAGTGAGTTATACCTCAAATAATTGATGAACAGTGAAAGAGAATTAGAAAATAGCCCTTCTCCTTGAGTTTGGGGAAGAATAGAGCACAATAGAGAAGAGATTAGGGTTAAGGTTTTGAGAAAATAGTGGAGGAGAAGTGGAGGAGGTGGTAAGAATGAAGGAGAGGGAAGAGAAACCGAAATAAAGGTGAGGGTTTCTCTTGGACGGGTTCAATTTTGACCATTGGATCAACAATGAGATCCACGGTTGGAACAGTCCCCGATTCTGGAACAGGGAGGCCGAACTCGGCCCGAACTCTAGGGCAAAGTTCGACCCGAATTCTGGGTCCTTGTCGCAGAACTGAAATCAGGCTAAAAGGATGAAATATTGGTTAAGTATGGGAAACCAATATAAGATATAAAGATAAATGTTTAAAAGATTCAATAAACCAGATAGTAGAAGTAGAAGGATAGCAATATGAAATTGAAAAAATTAGCATGTCAGCAGGTCATAAATCAAAATATACCGTATAATAAACAAGGAGTTAAATCATAATTCAATATTTTGAAGTTGTCATGGGTTAGCTGCAGGGGCCGGATCCCAGCTAGCGCTAGTCCTGAGGACTAGTGTACCGTGTCGCTTAGGCTTTTACGCCTTCTTGTCAGAAAGGCCCTTTCGGCTTGTACCCATAGCAAGTTCATTATAAGAGAATCACAATATAATCGATATTTACGCAGGTGTATTTTAATTTATGACAGCTTCATCTAAAATTCCAAGTTTACGACAAAGGAAATTGAAGCGCTCTTCGGATAATGGCTTTGTGAAGAAGTCTGCTAACTGGTGATCAGTGTCAATAAATTCTAAGTTAATCGTGCCATTTTGTTGATGATCACGCAAAAAATGGTGTCGTATCTCAATGTGCTTCGTGCGTGAGTGACAAATGGGGTTCTTAGTAAGATTTATTGCACTAGTGTTGTCACAAAAGATTGGAATATGTATGAAAGATAAATTATAGTCTTCAAGGGTCTGCTTCATCCACAGAATTTGTGCACAACAACGCCCAGCTGTTATGTATTCAGCTTCTGTTGTGGATAGTGCGACAGAATTCTGCTTCTTGCTAAACCAAGAGACTAAAGCTTTTCCTAATAAATGACACGTACAGCTCATACTTTTACGGTCGACCTTGCATCCGGCGAAGTCAGCATCAGAGTAACCAATGAGGTCAAAGGATGTTGACTTGGGATACCATAGGCCCACTGTAACCGTACCCTTAAGGTATCGAAAGATACGCTTAACTGCGGTCATGTGTGATTCCTTAGGATTTGCTTGATATCTAGCACATAGGCAAACGCTAAACATTATATCAGGGCGACTAGCAGTAAGATAGAGTAAACTGCCTATTATACCTCGATACTTACGTTGATCTACGGGTTTGCCGCTATCATCTGGTTCAAGTTTGGTTGAAGTAGCCATAGGAGTGCTGATTGGTTTGACGTTATCAAGGTCGAATTTCTTCAGCATGTCCTTTGTATACTTCGACTGACAGATGAAGGTTCCATTTGACATTTGTTTGACTTGCAGTCCAAGAAAGTAGTTGAGCTCCCCCATCATGCTCATCTCAAACTCGGTCTGCATATACTTGGCAAAATCTTGACAAAGGGTTTCATCAGTAGAACCAAAAATAATATCATCTACATATATTTGTACTAAAAGAATAGTGTCTTTGAAAGATTTTATGAAAAGTGTAGTGTCAATTTTCCTTTTTGAAAAACTTTTCTCAAGCAAGAAGTTGCTTAGCCGTTCATACCAAGTTCTAGGGGCTTGTTTGAGGCCGTACAGCGCTTTCTTTAGCTTGAACACGTGGTCGGGAAATTTGTGATTTTCGAAACCAGGGGGTTGTTTTACATAAACTTCCTCCTTAATAAAACCATTCAAGAAAGCACTTTTAACATCCATTTGAAATAATTTGAAATTTTGAAAATTTGCAAATGCACAGAGCATCCGAATGGATTCTAATCTAGCAACAGGAGCATACGACTCATCATAGTCGATACCTTCCTCTTGGTTGTATCCTTGGGCTACTAGACGAGCTTTGTTGCGTGTGCCTGAACCATCTTCATTTACTTTGTTTCTAAAAACCCATTTAGTACCAATAATCGAGTGATTAGCCGGTCTAGGAACGAGTTCCCATACTTGGCTCCTCTCGAATTGGTTGAGTTCTTCTTGCATAGCAGAAATCCAAATTCATCATTAAAAGCTTCAAAAATGTTTTTAGGCTCAATTTGTGAAATAAAGGCAGTGCTAGCAATAGAGTCTCTTAATGATGATCTAGTAGTTACTCCTCGTGAAACCTCACCGATTACCAAATTTTCTGGATGTGATGGCTTGAAAGAGAATTTCTTAGGCAAGCTTTCCAGAGAATTTGTTTCGGTTGTGGTGTTCATTGGAGTAGACGTTGATGGCTCAACATCATCATCAAGAGTAGCTGCTGCACTGTTATCTTCATCAAAAGTAGTCACATTTGTAGACTCTTCCACAATTAAAGAGCGTTTGTTAAAAACTCTATATCTCTTACTCTTGGCAGCATAGCCAAGGAAAATACCATCGTCAGCTTTGGCATCAAATTTGCCTAAGTTGTCTTTGGTGTTAAGGATAAAACATCTACATCCAAAAACTCTAAAATAAGAAACATTTGGGGTTCTCCCAAACCAAAGCTCATAGGGTTTTTCTTCGTAATAGGACGAATAAGCACCCTATTTAAAATGTGGCATGCTGTACTGACAGCTTCAGCCCAAAAATATTTCGGAAGTGAAATCTTGTTCAACATAACTCTGGCCATATCGCCAAGAGTCCTATTCTTCCGCTCCACAATACCATTTTGTTGAGGAGTTCTTGGACAAGAAAACTCATGATCAAAACCATTAGAATCACAAAACCTTTCAAAATCAGAATTTTTGAATTCGCCTCCATGATCACTTCGGATTCGAGTAATCATGTAGCCTTTTTTGTTTTGAACTTTCTTGACAAAAATCTTGAAAACCGAAATAGCATCACTTTTATTTGCAAGAAAGAAAACCCAAGTAAATCTTGAAAAATCATCAACAATAACAAAGGCGTAGAGTTTTCCACCAAGACTGGCTACTCTACTAGGGCCAAATAAATCCATATGGAGTAGTTGCAAGGGTCTAGTAGTGCTTACACAGTTTATGGAATGAAAAGATGACTTGGTTGCCTATTCAACTCACATTCGGCACATACGGTGTCCTTTTTGAATGTGATATCGGGCAAGCCTCTAACTAGCTTCTTGTTCGATAGCCTAGATATGGTATCCATATTGGCGTGACCAAGACACTGGTGCCATAGTGGTCGTTCATCTTTATGAGCAAATAAGCATCTACCTGCATTGTTAGTATTTCCAGACAAATAGAAAATATAAATATTATCCTCTCTTATCCCTTCAAAAGCAATGTCTCCCGTTGACCTATCATAAATAAGGCATTTGTTTTGTCCAAAGTTAATGTCATAACCATGGTCAGCAAGATCACTGATGCTGGGCAAGTTATGCTTTAACTCGGTCACTAGGCAGACATCCTTTATTATGGGAGAGGGAGGATAGCCAATAATACCATTATCTATAATATAACCTTTTAGGTTATTACCGAAGGATACATATCCTTCCCTCTTCATCGATAGTGATGCAAAAAGATGTGCGTCTCCCGTCATATGCCGCGAGCATCCACTATCGAGAATCCACTTACTCTTAGTTGAGGAGGGAAGGTCCACCTACATCAAGAGTAGATGTGACCTTTGGTACCCAAGTTCTTGAGGGTCCTGAAAAGTTAGTTTTTAGAAACCATGCATATATCTTTCTATCTACTAATCTTCTAATTCTACATTATGGTGATATGTGTCCATGTAAACCATAATAAGTACATATAGCATTCCTATTTATATTAGGAGCATGCTGATGATGTCTATAATGAGGAGAAGTATGATGATTAGCATGGTAATGATGACTATGCATAGAGTGATGTGAAGTGGCATGGTGATATTGTCTATATAGAATATCAGAGTAATATGGAGTAGCATGGTGATAGTGTCTATATGGAGCAACATGGTGATGATGCCTATATGTAGAATGATGTTGATTGTGTCTTTGTGCAACATGGTGATGATTGTATCTATGTGTAACATGATGATTTTGTGACATATGATAATTATTTCTATGTGTATGTGGTTTGTGTCCTTTGTGAAAGTGTGTGTATATGAAAGCATGATTACGTGTTGTAGATGGATGATGTGGATGACTAGCATGAGAAGTGTTATGCTTTGTGGGTGTCTCATGAGATTGTGTTTGAGGTTGAACAACCTGTTTTCCCAATTTAGTCTCTAATCTCTTAGAGACAGCCTGCAGTTCAGTAACCTTAGCATTTAAACTATATATCTTAGTCATAGAAATCTTGTGTCTACTCTTTTCTTCAGCAAGCATCGTGTTGAGTGTTGTGATTTCTTGTGTTTGTTGCTCAATACGTGTTTCAGCATCATGAAGGCTTAGTTTAAGCTTCGATACCTCATCTATGACTTTCGTGGGTGAAGTGTCTCTAATGTTATCAAGCAATAGAGAAAGTCTTTGAATTTCGACTTCATGACTTTTGATTTTGTCCTTGGCGTGTTTGTATTTACCAATGATCTTTTTGTGATCATCGAGTAAATCGGTGAAAGCATCGCCAAGTTTATCAAAAGAGAAGTCGTCAAGAGTTTCATTTGATACCTTATCGGATGTTGCCATAGGCACACATTAGCCGTATCTTGAAAAGAGTCCTTTTCTTCCTCGGAGTCACTAGCTTCGCTTTCATGCCAAATGCTTGTGTTGGCATAGTTCTTTGAGGAGGTCTTCTTGTATGGCTTCTCATAGCGGTTGCTCTTCTTCAAGAATGGACAGTCTTTTCGGACGTGTCCAGTCTTCTTGCAACCATAGCTGGTTGGCTCTTCTTCGCCATCTTCTTGTGGTTCCTTCTTCCTTCGATTGAAGCGAAGGAATTTCTTGAAGTTGCGGACCATAAGGGCTCGATCATCTTCTTCTGAGTTGTCGTCATCCGTCTCTTCGGGTTCAGCCCTCCGTCGGTGAGCTTTGAGTGCGATCTCCTTAGCCTTAGGAGCAGGCTCTTCGAAGTCCTTGAGGTCAAGCTCATGAGTCATTAGCTTTTCCATCAAGGTCTCCATGGACATGGTTGTGAGATCATTTCCTTCAATGATGGCTGTCACCTTAGGGTTCCAAATTTTTGGTAGCCCCCTAAGTAGCTTGCGAATCTTCTCGTGATTTGAATATTGCTTGCCGAGTGAAGACAGGGGGTTGATGATGTCGAGGAATCTTGTGAACATTTGCGTGATTGTCTCGTTTGGCTTCATCTTGAAAGCTTCGTATTCTTGAGTGAGACGGCTTATCTTGGATTCCTTGACTTGGGTGGTTCCTTCATGCGTCACTTCTAGGAGTTTCCACACTTCGTGAGATGTGGTGCATGTAGATACCCTATTGAACTCATTCCTGTCTATAGTACAGAATAAAGCATTAATAGCTCTCGCGTCTAGACTTGTCTGTTTCTTCTCCTCGTCAGAATACCTGTCATGTGATTTCTCAACAAGATCACCGTTGACAACTATTCTGGCAGGCTTTTTGTAACCGTCAGTAACGACAGTCCACAGGTCAAAGTCTAGCGACTTGAGATAAAAGCTCATCCTTGTTTTCCAATACATGTAGTTAGTTCCATCAAATAGGGGAGGCCTATGAGTGGACTGTCCTTCACCGTGATTGGAAATCAAGGATTGTGTGGTTGCCATGGATCACCTCTAGGATATAAATCCTTGTAAAGAGAACAGAGCTCTGATACCAATTGAAGAACAGATGGCAACTCTAGAGGGGGGTGAATAGAGTTTATAGAGAAAATATCCAATTAAAAATTCAACTCTATCATAAACAAAACTAATCAGAGTAAATGCGGAATTTAAAGTGAGAAGCAAGAGAGCATACGCAAACACAGCCGATTTTAACCTGGTTTCCCTCGTGGAGGGCTAGTCCAGGCCTGAGAACTCTAGCTCAGGATTAAATCCACTATTTGTGAAATAGTAGTTTACAACCCGTGCCTTTTCTTCAGAAGAGCACGTCAACTTCTTACAGAGGATCGCAGTGGCGATTTGCTCGGAATTTTCCAAGCGACTTCTTCAACTCTTGCACAAGACTCCTAACTGAGATATGCTGAGCACTCGAGACTTAGGAAGCTTGTGGCTAGTAGATGGGAAGGGTATGGCTTATTTGAGCTTAAGAGAGAAGAGAAGATTGGATTATTTGAAATGAGAGAATTCTAGGCCTATTTATAGGGTTTTTGTAGGCAGAATTCGGCCAGAATTCGGATAAATTTTTTTAAATATTTGGCCGTTGGACAACTTGCAACCAGCGAACCCTAAAATTTAGGTTGCTGATTTTTAGGGGACAGAGTTTGGCCCGAACTCTGTGTGGAGGCAGAGTTCGGCCCGAACTCTGTCTTTAGAGCACAGAATGGTTCTAATAGACCAATGGGCTTATTTTTGGATGGTGGAGTTTATGGATCTTTGGGTAGGCTATAGGTCAAGTCTCAAGAGCTCAGCATGACACAGTTTACAACAGTCTAGACTCAATAAGAGTATAAAATACAGACTCATATACAACTGAATTGTAAAGACTGAGCTTGATGTAGACGTCGTGTGTCGTATTAAATTATTACAAATATTATTTAGTCAATGTATCAATATTTGGTTGACTGTGACTTTGTGTCAACATGGAGGTGGTGATGTTGGTGGCGGTGGTACTCAAGGAGATGGTGATGGAAGAGGACAGGGACCTCTGGAGGGACTTCTTGAGCCGTCGAGCCACCATTGGGAGGGAGAGGACGAAGAGGGGTCGGGAAGAAGCGCGAGAATGGGGAAGAGGAAGGTGAGGGAGAGCGCGGAGAAGAGGACGAGCAGAACCCTAATGCTCCTCCTTCGCGTTCTTGTCGATCGCGTGCGCGACGGCCTCAAGCTTGTCCTGGAGGGCGACAAGGAGTGTGAGGCCCTCCTCGAAGATTTTGGATATAGGGTTAGGGTTTTGGAGTTGGGGGAGAGGAGGGAGAAAAAAGGAGGAGATGGAGAAGACCAGAATATTTTGGGGGAGAGACGGGCTATAGCAAGGATTTTGCCAACAATTAAACTTAAAAAATATTATAAATTTGCCACCGCTCTAAATTATTAATAACGCTTTGTTTATAAACGTTATAAAAAGCCCAGAATTAGCCTAAACCGTCATAGAAAAAAGGTATTTTGAACTTTGATGACGCTTCTTTATCAGCCGTCATGAAATCCACTTATCAAGCGTCATTAATAGGTCTTTTTGTTGTAGTAAGAAATGCAGAGAAATAGTATCATGAACATATAGGAAACTGAGTCCATGAATAAGATAAAAAATGTTAAACTGTAATAAACATGAAGTGATTTAGAGCACAAGATAGTTATGTGATTGGTTTAGGTTGCACATGATTATTCTACGGTAACTCGATTATACGTAAAAGGTATAATCGACATGTATATAATTATACTAAGGGATTTAATCACATAACTACTTCTACTCCCCTGTCCCAATCAATACACATGGATCTGATCACGACATATTATATACATGATTATTATTTGCACATGAAGTACATGAAGTACATGAGAGAATAATACGAATACAAGGAGTACATGATGCACATGATAAAGTACATGACCTAATATACCCGATGTACCGTTAAAGGGAAAACATTTTCTGACAAGATCTATTTAGCATCAATTCGTGTACAGTGTGTCAACATCAAGTAAAGTAGTTTAGAGCAGGTAATATAGATACTATCATGACGAAAACAATCAAAGGTGGGTACTCGCCTGATATCCTGAGCAAGGACTGAGTAGCGATATCTGAACCGAAGTCACAAAAGACCGAGCATGAAATTACAGAGTTACAAGGTTTTCTAGAGTAAATAATATATTTAAATGCATTAATTACATGCTTCTAGGCCTCTTCTAGGTTATGGAAGTCAAACTAGGTCAACGTAGTCAAACTAGGATACTATGGTATCAATACTATATCCTAACATGGGATACTAGCTTATCCATTATTCTATTCTCTTACATACCCATAATGTATCATATGGTTCCATGATAAGAGTATCCCTATCCCTAACTACTTCATCTTAGCAAGATCCCACACTTTACCTAGTATATACCTAATGTTTATCTTATCACCTATGTCTTACCCTTCCTATAGGACCTATGTATAGATGTTTCAATGGGAAAGTAGCTATGCTACTGCTATAGCATATGGCTAAACTGAGCCCTTTCATACTGACTGACTACTGATACCTAATCTCAAAAAAAAAAATATATATATATATAGACTCTAATATATATATTATATATATATATATATATAATATATATATTTTATATATATATATATATATATATAATATATATATATATATATATATATAATTATATATTATTATATAATAGACTCTAACTATATATAAACTGATATCTATATGCCATCTACTAATATAGGATACTCCTTATAAGTAGACTGTTGATGTTTTCAAGTTGGAGTTGCTACTGCAAGAGCTATGCTAGATGCACTGTTAGCCACTTAAGTTTCCCCTTCACACATAACGGATACATATAAACAGATGATTTCTAGCAAAATCCTATTTACTGTCCCAGGCCTAACCCCTTATTACCTAGACGATAAAAGTGAATGAGGACTGAAACAATGGTCTCTCTTGACTGATACATTATATCCCTTAACAGCCCTGTACACTAACACTGATACAAAAGCCACCTAACCACATGAATGTTAAGGTTCAAATTATAACTGATATATGATGGCCATATAATAATACAATTCATAGGAGCACTGTACTAAAGGATTATAGGACTGAAACAAGGTCTAATATACTCGAGTGCTCACTCCTATTCACCTATGTAACCCATTCATTTTTCTGATACACATAGAGGTAGGACTGAAATACTACTCATAGGGTTGATATTGCCCAAACATAACCAAGTACCTTCACAATTATTGATGGCATATGGTGGGTCAGCCCTGATTTTCAATTTTGATTAGTTAGTGTTAATTAATTTCTAATGACATATTTAGTCTTCAAATAATTTATTATGATTTTTAGAAATTTTTCTAGAATTTTTAAATGTTTTAAATGAGTTTAAATACTAAAATACCATTTTGTAATTTATAAAATGTTTTAATATCATTTTATATATTTAGAATTGTTTTAATATGATTTGTAATTATTGAAATGTTATAATAGTAATTTGTAATATTTAGAATGTTTCAGTATTAGTTTGTAATTAACTAATTTTTAAAGGCGGAATGCAAATTTCTATTTGCATTCAGCACCCTAGGAATCTATTTGCAATACCCTAATTCCTAGGGACAACTGTAAGTTTCCCTTTCACCACCCCCGACGACTCAGCTGACCGACGACTGACGACGACCGACCCGAGCTACCCCCGCCATTTCCGGCCGACTCTGGCCAGTCCGACCGACTCAATCCCTCCTATAAAGACCCCCAGACTCAGCCCTAACCCTAGCTAAACCCCACGACCACATCGCGCCCCCACAAACCCATCTCCTTCCCCAAACCCACGACTGGAACCCTAACTCCGGCTAACCCCCAAATCCACCTTCCCGACGACGAT